>SNQJ01S0039738.1:128497-140481 GCA_010110895.2 Picea sitchensis
AATAAAATAAAAATTAATATAAACAAATTAAAACGGATTTAAAATGATTAATTAAAAAAAAAAAAAACTTATTAAATAAATGAAATTATAAAAAAAATTTAAAAATAAAAACAAAAAAGATGAACTCAGTAATGCTACAATAACACAATAACACTCTTATCATGGAAATCTTTGATTTCCATATCATTTCTACTACAACTCACCTTTTGGTATGGTTTCCATCTCTATCTCTCTTTCTTCATTACCATAAGCACTGGTGAGGTTCTCCTCAACCATGCATCACTTGCATGAATTGAATTGAGTCACATCGCATTCAAGACATTCCATTGCCCTTTTTCATGTAGTGTAGAAAGTTCCTTCGGTGCAACCAATCATTCATGCTTGAAACCACACAACATGGAGTCACATTCTCACATGTTACACTTCTCTCGACTAAATCCACAGTCACACAAAGACTACCTCAATCGTTGATTCTATCAATGTATTCAAATTCTTCATAAATTAAAATCATCAAAGACATACCTTCGATATCCTTTCTTCTTCACGTGACACCTTTACACTCGGGGTTATCAACACATTCTCTTTCAGTATCCTTTAATCCTTCTAATACTCTTCCACAACATGTCTTCTTCCTCCAATAGATTTGTAATCTTATTTCCTTCCTTTTCAGTGACATCATCAATAGCTTCCTCTTTCTTCAAGACTACAATTGCATCTATCTTCAACTCAACATCTACACTCACGTTTCCTCCCAAGTCACTCACCTTCATGGAATATTCTTCTATTTAGGCTTTCTCTTCAAGTGTTTTCATTCTCTTCGAATTCTAATTATGCATCCTTTATGATTTAAAATTGATGTAGTCTTTGCAAATTCCCTTTCTTGCACATCATCTTTCTATTGCATCTTCTTCAATTGATATTCATAAATCATTCTCATCCAAATACATTCTCTTTCATCTACAGTTGAAAATTTCATTCTTTCTACAAACAAACAAATATCATATTAAGGTAAAACAAAAAATTCCATCTTCACTTCCTCATTTTCTTTGCTACATCTGACACACACCACATGTGCCTTTATCTTCCACTACTATAATATTTTGCAACTCTATTCATTCTCATTTCCTCTTAGATTCAATGCCACTATGAATCTATATCCACCATCGAAAAATAATGTACTACCACCATCACATTGCAACCAACACGTTCCTCAGAACATATGAGCCCAATATCCAATTCTGTAAACCTTTTAATGTAAATTTTCACATGCAATTCTATGTGACTAATTTCAGATTTGAAAATTGCTTCCTAGTGAGAAAACAATAAACCCGAGCTTGTTATAACTGAACAATTTTACACTGAACTTATTGACTTAAAAATATAGTAGTAGAAACAATCAAGATTAGAGATGAATCATCAACAAACACGAGACACAAATTTTATATTCTGTAACTGTCAATTTCATAAATTTTTCCGAAGGAAAAACTGGACTTCTTACAACGAAAAAAATTACCAAATAGAGGACAAAACCTATCCTTGCCAATTCAAAAAATCAGCAACCCAACCTCAGTAAAACACCCAGAAAATCCTTTGCCTGCAAATATGCTACAGTTGCCTCCTGTACAGAATGCTGACGTCAGTGGTACAAATGGCTGAAATATTCCCAGAAAAATATCGCACGTGTGGTCTCAAATTTCCCCATAAAATCACATGTGTGCCTTTCCTTCTTCCCTCACACGTGCGACCCTTTTTCTTATTATTTCTCTCACACACGCGGAACGCGCAACCTTCTCACACACGCATCATGTTCACACGTGTAGTTGTACCTTATTCCCACGTACAACCTTTCTTCTCTCTCCTCCTTACACATGTGGCCGAAATCAGAAGCCTTCCTTGGCTAAAAAACATAAACATAAAATCACCAAGAACCCTAGGCCAGATTGCCACAATTGCATAATTTCCCTTGCTGAAATTTCCAAGTTCCCAGCACAAGTGCACTCTCACTTATGTTAAATCCATAATGACAATGAGATTTATCACAATCTCTCCTCTCCTTATATAGGAGTCTAATGAGTGAGTTTATGAACCCCTCCTAAACTCAACAATTAATTGGAATATTTTATTCCTCTTTGTGGGTGTGAAACCCCAACACAAGCCCACAAATCCCATCAACTTTCCCATGAGGCCCTAACCTTATTCCAAGGTCATTTTCACTAAAATGAAAGGTTGATATGGTGCCAACGAATATTCCCACATGCCTGATGCCTCGACCTCTTGTGGAAATACTTTCTGAAGCTACAAAAGATTCAACACTCCCTCTTAGAGAGGGAGGTATTCCATCTTGCAACATATTGATGTACCTCTATCTCCCATAGTGGAAGTGACTCTGTATCTTGCACTACATCAGCTACTACAATTGCACTCCAATCCTCATGATTAGTTGCTCCCTCTTTCATCGAATATAATCCTTCTCTCCAATCCTCTTGATTGGTTTCATCCTCGGTCACTGGAGAAAATCCTTCTCTCCAGTCCTCTTGACTGGAGGCATTCTCGATCACGGAAAAAAATCCCGCTCTCCATTCCTCCTGATTGGCTACATCCTCAGTCACTGAAGAAAAATCTACTTTCCAGTCCTCCTAATTGACTACTCCCTCAGTCACTGAAGCAAATCATGTTGTAACAAATGGGTTCTCCTTCGAGTATACATTGCTCTTAGAAGCCTATTTTCTGGCCTCCTCAACCCATGACACCTACTTAGAAGATTCCTCTCTTCCACTTGTACTAGTAGGTATACTTCCTCTGGATGAGTTATGCTCCCTCTGATCCTGTTGACTCCCTATGAAGTCCAACTTCCTTTGAACAGTCCTGGGAGGTTTCTCCTCCCTACAGGATCCTGAGGGATGACTCCCTCTGAACTCTGTCTCCCTTATCCTCAGCCATCAAGAAAATCTACTCTTCACCCTAATTGACTACTCCCTCACCATCAAGCAAATCATGTTGTAAATAAATGGTTCTCTCCTTCGGTATACATTGCTCTAGAAGCCTATTTTCTCTCGCCTCCCAACCCATGACACCTACTTAGAAGATTCCTCTCTTCCACTTGTACTAGTAGGTATACTTCCTCTGGATGAGTTATGCTCCCTCTGATCCTGTTGACTCCCTCTGAAGTCCAACTTCCTTTGAATGGTCTCCGGGAGGTTTCTCCTCCCTACCAGATCCCGAGGGATGACTCCCTCTAAACTCCGGCCTTTCCCTTTATATCCTCAGATACCTGTGGAGCTATATGCTCCTCTCAACCCTGGTATACTGGTGGAGCTTACTTTGGCCTCACCACTGTGGAGCTACCCGATCCCTCCTCATTTGTCTCTCTCACATTATTGGTCAAGCAACTCGTGATAAGCTAGCCCCCTCAACCTATATAGGTTTCTCTAAATCCAAGAACCACCACTGATCTAAAGCTATATCGTCTAGGAACAAACAACACATGCCCATCTTAAAATAATATATGGTAGCCCTCTTCTTAATTCCTCGAGATCGAGAGAACATCCTCCCGAGTTCCTCGCACCCATAACATATTTGACACCCTATTCACTTCTCCGACCAACCATAATGATATTGGTGTACCGTATACTTGTACTTACATTAAGCAATCAATCAACCCATTGATAAATCTCAAAATAAACCCACAATATCAACAAGAATAATCCAAACCATTCAATTGCCAAATAATCAACACAAGAAAATAGTCAAACCCTTCGTGGGTAACACCCATATATTAACTTAAGGAAGGATACCCACCTCAAACAATGCTTGATACATTCACAATATTCTTCATTATGCTTAATTACATTGCTTATACTTCTTTATATAGCTCTATCTATCTCAGAACCTTCTAGAGAGCCTCTCACATTTATTGGCATTTTAACTACCATAATCGAAAGCCTTTATTAATATAGTGGACCTAGTCCACCTTTACATTCAATGACCACTTTCTCATATATTAAATGTCTTCCACTAATAATACATAATCACCTTCCCATTGGGTACCTCCCTAGTACCCCATATTACCTCCCTAGGTATACTACATTCCATCCTCTTCACATGTTTCATTCTCGAACACGAGAAGAAACCATACAATATGATTGGCTAAGCATTGTAGCCAACTGGTGCCAAGTATGACCATCCATCGATCCTAATGGAAGACAAACATGATGTCCACTCCCCACCTTTGCTACCATCTTGCTTTTATAATCGCACATGTTGCCATGGGATTGGTCTTCCAGTTCATTGCCTCAGAGGTTGTAGGTGTTACACAGGGAGCCCGACATTATCTCTCCGATTCGTAGGTCTTTACTTTCAGCCGCTTATACCCCATGGAGCATTTACACCCCATAAGTATGTACACTCTTCCACGCTGAGGAGTGCAGAGAGGGCTTACCCCCTCTGTGGGGTCCGGGATATTCCCGTCGGGGGGCCCGGGGCAGTGTCCCCTGTATGAAAAATTGCCTTGTAAATATATATATTGCAATTTCATTGTAAATCTGGACCGTTTCATTATAAGGTCGATCTAACGAGATTATGTTAGGCTCTAGAAGTAAACCCTCTTTATGAGGGAAATATATTGGCTACCAAGTAAGGATGGCAACATTGTATCTCGAGATAGGAGATCAGAGAAAGAAGAGAAAGTTACAACGGGTTTGTAGTAGGTCCTCCTTCATATGATGGATAATAAAGGAAGGACCTAGAAATTTATTTGTTGGATGTATCCCACACTTGGTGAACCACGTGAATCTATGTCTCGATTGTATTGTGTATCTTCCGTGGTTTGTTTCCGTAAGAGATTTGTTTTATTTTATTGCTCCAATGATCCCTCGCTTTTCTAACAACTGGGTATTAGGAGTTTAAAATGTAACTCGTTGGAAAAGAGGGTTCCCGGTTCGAGTGGGAGCAATGTCTAAGATGGAAATTTTAGGGTCGAGGAAATTTAATGGCCAAAACTACCGGCTATGCGGAAGGCTGTGAGGAAGATTATTTATATCAGATGATCTATTCCTACCATTGGGCTAAGTAGCAAAGAAGTCAAGGGTCATAAGGACAAAGAATGGGAGATTCTTGACGAAAGGCTCTAGGAACGAGCATGGTCGGTCGAAACCGGTGGCTTTCAATATCTAAAGAAAAAGACAACGAAGGGTTTGATGGATGCATTGACCAAATTGTATGAAAACCCTCAACGTCCAATAAGGTATTCTCAATGAAGAGATTATTTAATGAAGATGTCAAAAGTTGGGTATGTTGCAGATCATTTAAAATCATTTAAATGATTTTAATACTCTGCTACTAATCAACTAAGTTATGTAAAGTGGACTTTGATGATGAGGTCGTGGCTCTTCTAATCTTGTGCTCATTGCCGTAAAGTTGGAAACGACTTGGTCATGGTTGTAAGTAACTCTATCTCTAGTTCAAATACTCTCAAATTTGATGATGTTGCTGGTGTTATCCAGGTAGTGAGTGAAATGTGACGGAAAGCACATGTGAGACATCAGAAAATGCATTGAACATGGAGAATGTGGGAGGACAAAAGGATAGGGGAAAGGGTTTGAGGAACCGTGGGAATTCTAGGAAAGGAAGATCCAAACTTAATTTGGAAAGATAGAGTGCTAGAATTGTGGGAAGAAGGACATCCAAAGAAAGACTGGCAGAGCTCCAAAGAACAAAGAGATGGACAGGAGAGAAATCAGGAAGAAAAATGTAATGTGATGTGTTACAAGATGCTTTGATTCTTTCCAGAGATAATATTTCGAGTCTTGGGTAGTATATTCAGGGGGGTCATTTCATGCCACACCCCAGGGAAACATTTTCTAGATTATGTCTAAGGTGATTTTGGACAAGTTCATCAGTGACGACAACCATGCAAAATTGTTGGAATGGGAAAGGTAAAAGAAGCAACGAATGGAAACCAATGGTTAAGAAAGAGGTAAGACATATTCCGAATTTGGCGAAACGTCTAATTTCAATAGGCGCTTAAGGCAAGTGAAGGTTGTATATCCATATTTACGATAAGACGTGGAAGGTCATCAAAATGATCATTGGTGATAGCGAAGAGAGAAGGTAGGTATACATTTGTATTTATGTATTGGTAATACTCCACTTTCTATCTCTTTAGCTTCTACAAGAGTGGATAAGCAACACTGGCATCATACGCTTGGACACATGAGTGAGAAGGGATGCAAATACTTGGCTAAAAGAATTTGTTGCGTGATCTTAAACAAATTGATTTGACTCTCCGTGGAGCATTGTGTTTATGGAAAATGGAAGAGAGTCAGATTGTGAGTCGAAAAAGAAAAGAAGAGGAAAGGTTAGAGCTTGTGCATACAAACAAGGGGACCAACCCGTATCATCTATTGGTTGATCTCATTATTATATTACTTTTATTGATGATGCAACTAGAAAACTTGGGTTTATTGCATTCAAAAATCGACAAGTTTTTGATACTTTTAAGAAATGGAAAGACGGTTGAGAATGAGACAGAAAAAATGTTGAAGTGTCTCGGATCGATAATGGAGGTGAATATCACAACAAGAAGTTTGATGATTATAGTTCATACCATAGTATTCGGTAGAGAAGATGGCCTAAGAACACCACAAGAAAAATGGTGTGTCGAAAGGATGAACAAGACAATCATGGAGCGCACAAGGAGTATAACATTGCATGTTGGTTTTCCGTCTTTACAGCTTTGGTAGATGTCAGGATTGATCGCTAATTTAATAAAAATAGGACATTCAAGCTCTTTTTATGGTATAATTCCAGAGGAGGAGGAATGGACAAGAAAAAGGTAAACTATTCTTTGAAAACTTTCGATTGTAGCTGTTTGTCCATATTGATAAAGAAAAATAGAACAAAGCTTGAGGCAAAAATCCAAGAAGTGTACCTTTATTGATATGGTGTTAATGATTTGGTTATCGCTATGGGATTATGAAAATAACAAATCATTAGGAGTAGAGATGTCACATTCAATGAGAAGGTCATGTACAAAGATCACTTTGCGTGAAAAGAAATACGAAAAAGAAAAACAAGAATACACAAGTATACTGGGATGAGATCATTGAAAATAAATTCCAAAGGTACCGTAAAATCAAAATGTACAACAACAGAGCAACAAAATTTCAAACACCGCAAGTGTTGTTAGAAAACGTTGCCATTCCTAAACCAAGGCCTCCAGTCATTCATTATGACCCACCGCGAAATGCGTAGTAGGCACCGCAAAGGAAGTGCAGAGAAACATCCTCAACTGCATTGCACTCATCGGACCAATCAGAGGGAAAAGAGCAATGAAGAATAAAATGGGTTTACAACTTGATCGATCCGTGTGGATATCGATGCACACTCCACCTTTTGGGAATCGGGTCAAAATAGCTCGCACCTTGGCAATTTACTATTTTAAAGGTGTTTTAACTTTTGGGGCCATTTTATGGCCTAAAAATGAAGGTTTTTCAATATTGAGGTTCTCAATGATAGACAAAGGAATGATTGAGCCCCCAAAATGAATCTCCTCGATGATACCTTCCAACGCAGCCATCATATGCCTAAAACAGATCAGAGTGCAAAAGTTACGACTCTGGAAGTTGATGTACTAACTTTACCCAAACGGGCCCACATGACTTTTGGTGCTTCATCTCCTAGGGTTAAGTTTTGGATGTCCGAGGACTTTTGGAATTCCCTTTATTGTAAAATGTTTCCATTTCATTGTAATCATCTTCTATAATGCGAGTAGCCGGCCACATCTCTCTCGTGATAAGTTGACACCATTCTAGCCAGTCTTTCACTCAGTATTTTTACAGCCTCTATACAATTATTTCATTAGAAATTGCACATCAGATATCTATGTTTATGGTTGCATCTCCGGATACATTTATGTTATATTGAACATCTACGACATCTCTATGCATTTATTTATTATATCTCCGATCTCATTTCCTCAAGGCTTCAGGCCAATCCAGATCATTGAAGGAAGAAGATGGAGGAGAAAAGTGTACAAGGCTAGACTTGTTGCAAAGGGTTTGTACAAAAGAAAGGTATATTTTGATGAAATATTTCTTCTCCTCAAGCAGTTAAAATGACTTCAATTAGAACCATTTTAAGTCTTGTGGCAAAAGACGGAAATCTTGAAATCAGCTAGGATGTAAAACAACTTTTCTCCATGTGGGATGGAGGAAGAGATTATATGTAGCAACCACGTGGGGTATGAGGTCAAAGGGAAGGAGAATTTGGTATGCAGCTCTGAAGAATATCTTATATATGGCCAAAAGCAAGCTCCAAGGCAATGGTATCTGAAGTTTCCGATGTGTTTATGACAGAACATGGTTATAATAGATGTCATTTTGATCAATCTGTATTTATTTTAAAAGCTAGAAAATGGAAGCTTTTATTATCTTGCTATTGTATGTAGATGACATGCTTATTGCGGGTCTAATATGCGTGGATATAAATGTGCTCAAGAAGAAATCAGCCACTTCATTTATGGCGAAGGATTTGGGTGCAGAAAAGAAAATCCTTGGTATGAGAATAACATGAGACAGAAAATCTAAACCCACATTGTCTCAGGGTGAGTACATGTAGAAGGTGTTGGAGAGGTTTAGAATGCGTAATGCAAAACTAGTTAGTACACCCACAGCTTTTACTTCAAATTCAATCCAAGGAAATGTGTCCCAAGACACAGGAGGAGATGCTATAATACATGTTCAGGGTCCCATATTCATCATCAATTGGTAGCTTTCTGATCGATGCAATGGTTTGCACAAGACCGAGTATTGCACATGCAAGTGGAGTTGTGAGTAGGTATATGAACAATTTAGTTAAAGAACATTGGGAGGCAAGAAGTGGATTCTAGATATCTGAGAGGTACTTCTAATCATGCATTATGTTTTGGAGGTTCGTAAACCCGCTCTACAAGGATATGTTGATTCAAATATGGTAGGTGATAAAGATAGCAGAGATACCACCACAAGGTATGTGTTTACTATAGGTGGAATAAATGTTAGTTGGATTTCATAACTGTAAAAGGTTGTTGCACTCTCAACAACAGAGGCAGAGTATGCTACTTCACAGGCTAGCAAAGAGATGATTTGGTTACAAAGTGTTTATGGAGGAATTGGGAAAGAAGCAAGAGAATAGCAAGAAATGGATGCTGGAGAGTGCCATTCATATTGCAAAGAACTCCAGCCTTCCATTTGAAGACTAAGCACATTGAGGTACTACTTCATATGATCCTCTTTGAAAGATGGACATTTGAAGTTGGAAAAGATGCACACTAGCCAATCCTACGTAGACATGTTAACAAAGGAGTAACCAGAGAGAAACTAAATTCCCCGCTAGTTTCAAATTATCTTCAAGAATGAATATGAAGATGATAAATTTTCCAGTCTAAGAAGGTTCGAATTCAGCATATACAATAACATGGAGTTGTTGAGATCGGCCTCCAAGTGGGAGATTGTTGGTTGTGGATTCTAATTATCTTCCCGATTCAGAGGCCTTTACTTAGCCATGTTTATACCCCATGAAGCATTTACACCTATGGGCATGTACACTCTTCCATCGCCGGAGTGCAGAGGGGGGGCACCTCCTCTGCAGGGTCCTGGGCCGGCCCCTCGACTGGGGTCTGGGGCAAGCTGGCCCCCATCCGTGTTCTAGTGAAGCCCTCCAAGGAAAAAATTGCCTTGTAAATGTATATTTTAATTTACTATGAAATCTGGACTGCTTCATTAGAAGGTCGCTGCATTTAACGATAGAGATTATGTTAGGGTTTTTTGCCCTAGAAGGAAACCCTCTTTATGAGGGAAATGTATTGTGGCTATGTTTTTGATGGCAAATATTGTATTCTCAGATAGGAGACTGTGGAGAGAAAGAAGAGTAGTTACACCGGGTTTGTTGTAGGTTGTATCCCTTCATATGTCGGATAATAATAAAGGAAGGACATGATAATTTCTTTGGTGGACGAGCGCCCACACCTGGGTGAAACTGCAGTAAATATGTGTCTCTATTTGTATTGCATCTCTCGTGTTTGTTCTCGTGATTGTTTTATTTTATTGCTAGTCTACCTGGGCCCCGCTTTTCTAATAGTAGGCCTCCCAAAATTTCACGCATTGGGTTTCCCTTTTTTTCTCATGTTGGTGCATAAGTGTCTTGATTCTCACGCCCATGCCTTGATGATTGTTGTTTCTCTATATGATGTGGATGACGATATACAACAACTGTAGGAATTGGTTCTTTTGTCTTCAAATCTGCAACATATTGTTCCTTTGATTCAATGACCTCCTTAGCTTCATGACGGTGTCCTTCCTGTGATTGTGCTTCATCTCCTTTTGTAGACTCTGCCTCTGATTCAACTTTAGACTCTACAATAACTTATTTGATGGCCTCTGTGGGCCCATCTTTCTTATTAAGAGACACATTTTGCAATGTGATTTTATTTTTCTTGTACCAAAACTTCAAAAACTTATTTTGCACATTAATATTAATGGTACCCATTGATTCTATCCAAGGATATCCCAAAATAATATCCACTTCATCCATATCCATAGCATAAAAATCTGAATGCAACACATATTTATCCATACTGAGCTTCAAATCTTTAAAAAATTGAACATTTTTACCCTCAAACTGTGTGATGTGAATATTCTTTGCAGGAATTTGCAATCTATTAACCAATTGAACATTGGTAAAATTTTGTTGGCAGCTAGGGTTAATAGAAACAATTGCATTTTCTTTATGAATACATCCATGAACCTATAATATAGATTTTCCATGTGAAATTAAACCCTTGGAGATGTCTTTATCCTTACATTTCACATGAGACCATTTGTCTAAAAACACTTTTTCAAATTCTTCATCAAAGAGAGCCATCATTTTTTCATAGTCAAGTGACCCCCACCAAAGGGTTGCATCACCTTGTAAGCGTATCGGGACTATACCTTTCAATTTTTTCCAAATTGACTTCTCTGCTCTTAAAAATTCTTCAATACTAGGTCCATCATCTTTTCCAGTAAATGACATCTTGCTTGGGATAATTCTTCAACAAAAACTAGGGTTAAAAATAACTTACTGCAGAAAATCGCGGCTTTTTCCAGAAAAACCCTGAAAAAATGTTGAATTTAAAATGTTCATAACTTTACTTCCCGGACTCTGTTTCGGCTGATTTGTTTTTTGAAATTGGGTATTTTTCGGAGAGGAATTCAAATATCTAATTTTTTTTGGCCAAATTAGCTCAAAAAGTTTCAGATATGAACCTGAAGTGCATCGCCCTTTTGTTTTTTCTAGAAAAATATCTGCAAAAAGAGCCAAAACATTTTCCCCTTCCTTAGCCAAGGAAAGTGCTCTGATACCAATTGTTAAGTGCCTGAATTGATTTGTTGATAATTCTCAAAATAAACCCACAATATCAACAAGAATAATCCAAACCATTCACCAAATATTGAACACAAGAAATAGTCAAAACCCTTTAGGTAGGGTAACACCATATATTAATCCTTAAGGAAGGATAACACTCCTCAAGAAATGCTTGATACATTCACAATATTCTTCACTATGCTTCATTACATTGCTTATAATTATTTATATAGCTCTATATATCTCCTAGGAACCTTCTAGAGAGCCTTCTCACATTTATTACATTTAACTACCATAGTGAGCCTTTATTAATATAGTAGACCTAGTCCACCTTACATTGTATGACCACATTCTCATATATTAGATGTCTTCCACTAATAATACATAACCACATTCCCATTGGGTACCTCCCTAGGTACCCCATATTACCTCCATAGGTATACTACAACTTCATGCTTGGTTCCCATACCAAGCTCCACACACAAGTCTGAGCTAGTCTCTATGAAGTTGTCAAACAATTCTCGTGCAATTGTCATATGGAAAGAGGATCCACTATCCACCAACCAAGGCCCCCTGTTGGAGACTTACCTGAAAGGGAAGAG
>SNQJ01S0039738.1:144731-165825 GCA_010110895.2 Picea sitchensis
TTTAAAGTTTTGTGTGTAAGTGTTTATGTAAAAATAAGAACTTGTATTTTGATGCAAGTTGGTAGCCCCAATATCAAGTACATTGTTTTTATTGGAAGTCACCTTGTGTAAAGGAATGTTGAGGACATTCTGTATCCAAAATTTTCTTCTAGATACTGAAGGATAGCCGAAAGCAAAAATACGACAGATGAAGGCAAGTTCATAGAATGCATCAATAGTTGTCAACTTTTATCACAGAAGCCCCGATGAGCCAAGTTGTCAAATTGCCCATTATACAAGTGCAAGAAAGATGGTCAGAGACGTTTTGAATTTAAATGTGTCGATGGAAAGCTCGAAGAAGAGGAAGAAGAAAGAGCGGAATCCCTGTGATTGCAGAGTGAGTTTTAGTGCTGAGGAAGACCAGACAGACAGACGAAAGTTCAAGTGTTGTAATTTTTGTAATTGTGATTAAGTATTGTAATTTGTAAAGTAAGCATTAAGGGAGGGTATTAGAATAAAGCTTACTTTAGGAGACTAGATTGGGTTGGTTGAAGATTTGTAGGAGGTTGTTGAGATATCTTCTCAACACTCCCTCCAAGTATGGAATCGGTTGGATCTGAATTCAGCTATATATTATTTACCTATGTATGTGTGTAACAGTGCAGTAATACAATTAAGTCTTTTGTGTAATCATGGATGCTCTCTCAATTTCTGTTTCCTCTACCAACAAATATTCCACTCCACTTAGCAGTGATCTTCTTCAATGATCCTCTCCACAAATACTGCTATCTTCCTGTGCCGATTTGGGGAAACTGCCTCTTTGTTTTGTTGGGCTGAATCTCTACAATTTTGTGGGATCTTCCACAGTTATTTCACGCCATTTTTCTCCTTGATTTGGTGGCATATTCAACCATCTTGTTGAACCCTATGTAGTCTCATTTGACACGTTGTGATTTTCGTCAATCCGGTGGTATCCGATCGTCTGAGTAATATGCCAAAGAAACCCTAATCTGCATTTAAATTATATATTCAAATCTTAAAATGTAAGATATATATACATTTAAATAATCAAATTATTAAAAAAAAGTAACACACACACACACATATATATGTGTTACACACATCATATAATGTTTTATTAAAACGTCTACTAATATAAGTAGAGTTTATTTTATTTATTTACAAAAATATTCAAAAACTTGTTCAAAGAATCATAACTAGAATTCATTACATTTATTCAAAGTGCATACAAAGAAAGCTAAAAAAAAATTCTCAAGAAAAATAAGGAAAAATCATATTTATTTTCTACTGAAGTTGACCAGTGATAAGGATAATTCACGTTTTTCTATGGAAGAAAATGGATCCAATTTTTAGTAATTAAAATGAGATTGTGGATGTCGAAAATCCATAAGGCAAAGTGTTTCATGAGAAACGATTGTCAAAAATAAAAATAATGAAAAAAAAATAAAAATTTAATGAATGTAGAGCTTCGTAAAAAACAATGTTTTTCTCAAATTAAAAACTGTAAGATTGTTTCCTATACTTTATATATATTCTTTTAAGACATAGATTTAATTTCATATGAGTAAACCTTAATTGAATTATTTCAACTTTCAGAAGAGTGCAAAATTGTGAAAATGCATTATTTTTTAACAAAAGTTTAAATCTCTTAAAAGATGATGCATTATTTAAAATGAAATATACCTATTTGTTTTTACTCTTTAATATGTATTTTGAAAAAATATATTGATTAAATTTCTTAGGATTAACTCTTAGTTGAATTTTCTTAATCCACCAGAATGTGAGTTGACACAATTACACACTGAAACTAAATCATGGAAAAAATGTTGAAACATTATGATAACCCAATTTTAAGAAAAAAAATGTTTTGAAATCATTTTGGTAAGTCCAAGTGAGTGTGTAAATAAATAGAATCAAATGACACAATTATTATGCATGCAAAGAAAATGTGACGATACAACTAGCTTTCATGATGCAACAAGCTCGTCACCAAAATCATGATCATTAAGTTACAATCAAAACATTCGCATTTTTAAGAAAACATGCATTTAATGATTCTTCTCTCTCATTCAAAAAACACTCATAATTACACCAATCACCCATTCATGGATTCATTCCAAAAGTATCATATCACCAAGTCATCTCCTCATGAAAGATAAACCAAACAAATCAATCATAAAAACACTCAAAACTAAAAAGAATGAAAAGACTAAAATAACCAAAAATTAAATAAGTCGTCTGACCATAGAACCACCCTTTCAAATTAATAAAAGTAATATGAAGTGACAAGAAAAAGACAATAGTTTCAAAATTTAATTGGAGGGAGGCTTTAGTTTTGCTAAAAATTAAGGGGAGTTGTTGTGGGATTAACAAATGGCGACACATTGGGCGAAGAAGTTATCTTTGTCTAATATTCCTTAAAAGACTTATTCCAACTTAGTGTTAAAGATAATCCCATATGACCATAAGAACTAATTTCTCAGTTAAGGGTACAACTATGCGTCCTTGAATTTGAAAGATATTCCCACTAACCATTGAACATTAGATAACCAACAAACCATCTCTTTGAGCCAATTTATGGGGCTAATTTTCCTTATCTTTCAATCCACAAATGATTGGCTTAAGGCATGACCTAGGGCCTTCTCTCTAGGTGAATAAAGTAGTTTCTTATGTTTGTTCCTCATCTCTATTTAACCCAACATTGTTTTGTTGCCCATGAGTGTCCATGACCATGACGAAGATGCCTTAGTATCATACAAGCATGACCCCATTGCCAACGAGCATCCATAGCCCCAATGGGTTTACTTGTACTTCCCACACTACATACAATGCTTTCAATTTCCCTTTTGTTTTATTTGACATCATGCTACACCCTTATTGATTTGTATATGTGCTGCATGTGCAACTGGGTGTTTAGGGAAGCGGGGTGATACAAGAGTTGTTTAGATTTGCTTAGAAGATTACTCACTTCCAAAGTTTATCCTAAGGTATTCCTTCCCTCAGTCATTATAGATATTATCTATTTAATGTGAGGTGGATGGGGCGCATAAGAAGAGCCCTGAAAGAAACCTAAAGTTTAATGAGCTAGTGTTTTTCATATGAATTCTTGGTAACATGGGTATTCCACAACAAACATGGAAATTTTGTCTACAGGTCATGAACTTTATAAAGATAACCAAGTGTGAAGATTTTTTTTTATAGACATGTCTTAAAGCACAATCTAGTTATTTTCATTCTCAATTGTCGAGGATTACAACTCATAATTTTTTTTTATAGCAAATTGATTAAAGAGAAAAACTTGGAACAGAAAACCTGAAAATGCTAAAAATGCAATCGAAAAATAAATAATCAAGCAAGTTGAAAATCATGGGAAAAGGAATCCAAAATCAAGAATAAACAAAAAAATCCAAAGCTATTCATTTAACAATCTAAGTCTTTTACGAAAATTTACTGAACTAAGACGCCCAGAAAAGACCAACATCCCCAATTAGCATATTGAAATCTAGGGGGCAGGCCAAAACCAAAATATTAATATACCATATTCCAAAATACGAAAGGGTAAAAGGTGGAATTCAGAGTTTCCGGGGTATGTTGAATCATAGATTCGAACCTCTTTATGAAGTTTAATATTTCAGTTGTATAACTAAAATATATTCTTCCTTTCATTCATTTAAGTGCAAATTTTAATTAAGATTGTAGGAGGTAAAATTCCTTATTACTGAGACGTGAGATGTTTAGACCTTCTTTATTAAAAACAAATAAAAACAAAGAAGTCTAAATAGTAAACAAAAAAATAAAAAAATAGAAACTGGACAATCCAAAATGAATTCCAAAATAACTACATAGTAACTATGATATCAATTTTCGAATCACGAGAACGTCATCAGTTAGATTACAATTTGAAAAGAATAAAGTATCGATGTGCAACCAAAAGTCAAATCTTGTTTTATTTTATTTCACTATCTTTAAACTATTGCTTCTTTGTAATCTTCACAGAAGACCAATTGCACCTAAACATTTGAATAATAAATCCTATTATAATATCAACTGATAATTAAGATAGGACTAGAAAAGAGAATGTTCAAGCAATAATGTTTTGTGAAAGCCAAATAATGACTGAGAGAGAATAAGGGTAAAAAATGCTCCTTGAATGTATTTTGATCATGGTTTCTTTTTAGTTAGAAATTGATGTAGCATTTCATAACTACATTATTTAAAAGAGAGAAAGAAATAATAAAATTAGAAAAGACACAAATTGAAACAACATAAAACAAAATTAATTAATCTACTCTTAAACCTACTCTATGTTACATTGGTTATTCAAAACTCGTGAAATCATAATTCCAATGCAATCATGCAAATAACTTTGAACCAGAAATCACATGTTCATCGAAGATAAGAAACATACAATGGAGTATTCCTTTACGAAACATAGAAAGATTAAATCATAAACTTATCTATTCAACTTGGGTAGGATGATTCCTTTAAATTTGACCTGGAATTTTTTCTCATAAGTATTTTCCAGGCAGACTCCAATTATGTCAAAATATTCAAATTTAGCAGCAAGGAACTATTGAAGAGATTTAATGGGAAGAGAACATAAATGATGCAATTTTGGAGTGAAAGTGTTCAAAATACTACCTTGAATGCATGCCTTATTGTTAAAAATGTCATATGTTTATGAAGATGGAGTAAGATAAAGAGGACTAGTCATAACCATCGATTGAGAATGAAGTCTCGCATTACCTTGCAATTGATATTCCAAATGACCAAGAGTCTGAAAAGAATTATGGTAATTGAATGATACTACATTGAAACGATCTTCCCATATAGGAAAAGTATCATTAATGTTAATGGTGTCAGACAACTAATTATGACAACAATAAGGCCTTTTGTTTTCCACATCCAGGGCTATGCAAGAATGCAAAGAATACATATTATTACAAGTAACCTTCACAGAATTAACCTTTTTCCATCTGAAAAGTTGATATGGGAGATAGTGAAATGACTCCATGACTACTATTGTATCCTTCTCATTCTCTAATTGTAGACCACTGAGAGTTAGCTCCTCATTAAAATATGATCATGAAGAAAACACTCTGAAATGATAAGGTATAATATTTTCACATGAGAAGCATCAAACATATCAAGATACAAGGAATAAAAGCTATTAGAAACAAGAGAATAAAAAGCTTATTTGATATAGGAATTATTTCTACATGGAGTATCAAAAGAAACACTTTCTCCCAAATTCTCATTTGTGATTGGTGATTGATTTATAAGTTTTGATCTAGGAATTAAATTACCATCAATCTTTACATTATCAAGCTTTTCAAAATCAACCCTATCTTTTCTTAATCAAGATGTAAAATATTTAATACCTTGTGAATCTAAACCTACTCCTTTAGTTAACTGAATAATGTTTACCTCTTTCTTCCAGAATATGCTAGAACTCAAAGGATAATCTATATCAGGTTTACGTTCACAAACATTCAACAAGTAGGGAAACACATAATAAATATTTTCAGAGTAAGAAGGTTCAAGAATCGTCTTGGCAAGAAAATTATTAGATTTGATCATGAGTGTAACTCCTAGAAATTCTTCTTCACTCTTTGCAGTTGAACCAAAAGAAATTTGTTCTGAAACACAATGTTTATCACAAGAGATGAATTCTTCCTCAAAATTTTCTGAAGTGACTGTCATATTTTCAAGAGGGTGACATCCTTCTTCACCTTTATGTAGATATTCCTTCTCCTTCTGTTTTTCCTCTAATCCTATAGATAAACGAAAATGACAAGAGCCTAGCATAGCCATTGGTTGAGACTTAAGTGTCTCATCATCGACAAGAATTACTTCCATGTTATGTCCTTCCATAGGGACCTAAAAAAGATTTGAGTTCAAACTTTATGAGAAAGAGGACGCCTATCCATTAGTAGGAAAAATTGATGGAGAAATATCAAAATATTCTATGAGTTCAAAATTCCCCTTTTACTCATGTTTAACATTAGAGTCAACATCATGAAATTATATTAATTCTACAATGGTTGATTGATTTTGCTTTAAAGGAAGCGTATTAAAATTTAGGAAATGTTGAAAAAGTTAAATCCTAGAAGGTTTATCAATTAAAGGAAATCTATGACAAATACACATGAATATTGATAGAAAACCCTTAATAGATTCATCTTCTCCTTTTCGTAGATCCTGCACTTCACCACATAAATCTTTGTCAGTAAAATTCTGAAATGCATACATAAATCTTTGTCAATAAAATTCTCAAATGCATTATAAAACTCATTTGTGAATTGTTTCCAATTGTGAATAGAGTTGGCGGGAAGAGATTCCAACCATTTTTTAACTCGCCCTTTGAAATTGAAAGCAAGTAACGTGCATAAAACACCTTCATCGGTAAGAGAGTGATTAATACAGTTATTAATAAACCTAAGGAGATTCTCACAAGCATATATCTTTCTTTGGCCATCAAACTTAGTTTTGGATAAGAGTAAAAATGTCTTTCTAGGAATGATGGTAAATGGTAAAATGAAAATGCATTCCCATACAGGGATTTGGGCAGTCATTTGTAGTTAAACACATTCAAAAGAATGACTCCACAGGGCCAGCTTGTCATTAGTCCCTCTTTCTAGTGTCAAAATTGTTGATGGTCAGAAAAATTCCTCCACCAACAAAAAGAAAAATCGCTCATGGCAGGTCCCAATCAAACTTCCTCTCATTTAAAATAGCTATTTCCACCAATATGTGGGCCCAATTGCCACTAAGAGAATTGGATTCAATTTTAATATCGATCCAATTTAGACTAATTAATTTTAATATGATTAAGATATAACTAACTATATTATATTTACCATTCCTAATAAATACTAATAAATACTAGATCTAAAAATCTATCCTAAACAGAAGCATGTTTGATCCAGATGAAATCAAACAATATAATCCCTTAATAGTAGGAAGAAATTCACATACAGATTAATGAAAGAATCACATATACATCTATAGTTAACCAGAAATAACAAAATTGACCAATTGATTAACTATGGAAAACCTATAACTTTCATATGAGGAAGCAAACAAAATAATACCAACAATAATTACATTTAAAAAAATAGTTACATTTAAAAGCATGAAATAAATTTACAAACTTCAAGAGCAAAATTGTTGCTAATATGGCATGTATTTGTAGAAACATTAGAAGAAATTCATAGAATCAATAAATTCCTAGTGTCCACTAGTAACTTAATTCTCAAAAAACACCAGAATACATTAGTGAAATTTAAAGAGCCAAAAAACCCTCCTGTGTTCTGGTTAAACAATAACCTTTACTCGCTTGTGCAATTGTGGTCGATAAAAACCATTTGCTCGCCTCGGCAAAATCATTGAGATGTGGACATCGTCGACTGTTATTCATGGCTTTCCCACCATGAGAGCATGACCTTCATACTGTAATATACAATGTCTCCAACCATGACAGTGTGGCCTCCAACTCACTGTAATATCTATCATCACTGTTGCAGCCACCTAGTTCTACCTCTGCCAACAAATATTCCACTCCACTTAGCAGTGATCTTCCTTAGCGATCCTCTCCACAAAGACTATGATCTTCCTCTGCAGATTTGGGGAAACTACCTCTTTGTTTTGCTTGGCTCAATCTCTGTGGTTTTGTGGGATCTTCCACAATGATTTCACGTCCTTTTTCTCCTTGATTCGGTGGCATATTCAACCATCTTTTCAAACCCTATGCAGTCTCATTTGACACGTGATTTCCCTCGATCCGGTGGTATGCGATCGTCATGAATACTCTACCAAAGAAACCCTAATATTCATTAAAATTTTATATTTGAATCCTAAAAAGTGAGATATATATACATTTAAATAATCAAATTATTAAAAAGAAAATGTATCTCACACACATATAAATTAAATTTTAAAATATGTCAAATTATTTACACACTTGTTACACACATCATATAATGTTTTATTAAAACATTGATCCAAATTATTTTTGGCATGAAATGAGAGCGGAGATATGATAAAGAAATATACAGATATATCTCGGATATCCAATAATATAACAGAAATGTATCAGAAATGCAACCATAGACACAGAGATACAATAATACACAATTTCTATTAATGAAATAAATGTACAGAGACTGTAAAAATACAGAGTGAAAGACTCGCTATAATGGTGGCATCTTATCTCTGAGAAGAGATGAGACGGATACTCGCATTCAAGAATATGATTTTACAATGAGGCTCCAAAGGCCTTTTTATCATAAAGAAAATCCAAAACCCTAACCCCGAAAGATGAAAAGCTGGCTATTATTGAAAAGCTAGATCCCGAAAAACCTTCATTTAAGTCCTCAAAATGACCCCAGAAGTTAAAAACTGCTAAAAATAGTAAATTACCAAAACTGCCAGAAAACTGTTTTGAACCAATTTGAAAAGGTGAATAACCACCTATATCCACTTGGATCAAACATTAATTAATATAAGTAAAATTTATTTTATTTGTGTTTTATGTTTATTTATAAAATATGCAAATAATCAAAACTTATAACTTATAACATATTGAGAGAATTATAACTAGAATTCATTACATTTATTCAAAGTGCATTCAAAGAAAGCCTTAAAAAAAAAAAAAACCTTTAGGGGAAATCAAGGAAAAGACATATTTATTTTCAAGTGAAGTTGATAAGGTTAATTCACATTTTTTTCTGGCTGAAAATTGATCTAGTTTTTAGCAATTGAAATGATACCATGGACATAAAAAATCTAACATATTGAGAGAATTATAACTAAAATTCATTACATTTATNAATATAAGTAAAATTTATTTTATTTGTGTTTTATGTTTATTTATAAAATATGCAAATAATCAAAACTTATAACTTATAACATATTGAGAGAATTATAACTAGAATTCATTACATTTATTCAAAGTGCATTCAAAGAAAGCCTTCAAAAAAAAAAAAAAAAACCTTTAGGGGAAATCAAGGAAAAGACATATTTATTTTCAAGTGAAGTTGATAAGGTTAATTCACATTTTTTTCTGGCTGAAAATTGATCTAGTTTTTAGCAATTGAAATGATACCATTGACATCAAAAATCTAACATATTGAGAGAATTATAACTAAAATTCATTACATTTATTCAAAGTGCATTCAAAGAAAGCCTTAAAAAAAAAAAACCCTTAGGGGAAATCAAGGAAAAGACATTTATTTTAAAGTTGATAAGGTTAATTCACATTTTTTTCTCGCTGAAAATTGATCTAGTTTTTAGCAATTGAAATGATACCATTGACATAAAAAATCCATAAGGTTCAAGAGAAAAGATTATCAAAAGAAAGTAAAAAACAATGCTTCGCTCAAGTTGAAAATCATAAGCTTAATTCCAATATATATATATATTCTTTTAATACATATATTGAATTTTATATAAGGCTTCTTTAATTGAATTATTCCAACTTGATAAAGATGAAAATCATAAGCTTAATTCCAATATATATATNCCAACTTGATGAAGAGTACAAAATTGTGAAAAGGCATTATTTTTTAACATTAAAATTTTAAGGCTCATAAAAATAATGCATTATTTAAACTGAAATATTTATACTCATTTCCACTCTTTAATATATATTTTTTCAATATGTAGATTAACTTTTTTAGGATTAACTCTTAGTTGAATTATCTTAATATGTCAAAAATGCTCAGTTGACATAGTTACGCACTGAAATCAAATCATGGAAAAAATCTCGAAGTATTATGATAACCCATTTTTAAGTAAAACAAAGGTATGAAACCATTTCAGTAAGTCTAGGTGAGTGTGTAAATAAATAGTATCAAATGGCACAATCATTATGCATGAAAATAAAACGTGACGATACAACTAGCTTTCATGATGCAACAAGCTCGTCACCATAATCGTGATCATTAAGCTACAATCAAAACATTCACATTTGTCGGAAAACATGCATTCAATTATTCCTCGCTCTCATTCAAAACATGCATGTAATTACACCAATCACCCTTTCATGGCTTCATTCCAAAAGTATCATATCACCAAGTCATCACCTCATGAAAGAAAAACCAAAAGAATCAATCATACAAGCACTCAAAACTAAAGAGAATGAAAAGACTAAAATAACCGAAAAATAAAATAAGTCGTATGACCATGGAATCACCCCTTCAAATTAAAAAAAGTAAGATCAAGTGACAAGAAAAAGGCAGTGATTTCGAAATTTAATTGGGGGGGGGGTTCTAAAAATTAAGGGGAGTTGTTGTGGGTTCAACACCACCACAACTGCCATCTCATTCGATTACGAATTTATTTCATGACCCACACTACATCTATATTTAGTAGAAAATTATCTTAGAGACTGTCTTCTTACTCAACAACAACTTTTTGGAATTTCTTTACTTCATTTGACTTATTTCCTCTTTTCTCGAAAAATTGAATACGTTATTTTCTTCTTTTTGTAGCTTTAATATTTTCCCTTTAACAATTTCATTATTTTCTCTCACATCTAGTCCTTTAACTTGTGCATCTTATTTTCCTTATCCTCTACCTCTAAAATTCTTTCCTCCATCTCATCTTCTTATTCTAAATCTACTATGATTCCAACATTTCCAATTCTTGTGTTCTCTAATTCTTCAACTCTAGATTCCTCGCATCTCCTCAAACTGATCCTCTTTGTGGGGACATCCTTGGGAGTTTCATCGTATTCCTCAACTAGTCTACCATTTACGATCCTTTCTTCTGGCACTGCCTCCCACCATTTTCTCCCAACAAACACAAGCTGAGATGAACCTCTCTGAGGTATCCTTGTTGCCATTATTTTATAGGACCTAATGTTACAGAACCCAACTCTCAAGAGATAATTAGTCTCGATAATTTTGCAAATTATCAACTAAAGTTGAACCTTACTCTAATATTCTTGTAAACTCTTTCATCCTAGATATGTAGCTAACTTTGATACCCTTGCAAATTATTTCACCCTAGATCTATAGCTATATATGATACCACTTGATGCAAGATCATACACCTCCCCTCGCCTATCAGAGTAAATTTACAAAATTCAATCTTTCTATGCAAATCTGGGAATGCATAATCTCAAAAACCTTTGTTGCATAATAAATCCATGTAGAATTCACAACCTTCAATGCTACAACTTCTAAATTTGTGTATCCACCACCATATTCTCTTCTGTAGCACAAATAATACGATGTTATAGAGCAGAAGTCTACACTAACACATCTTCTCCATATTCTCAATCTATAGCAAGAGAGTTGCAACTTCATACAACACGTTCCAAAACAATTATATACTTGGAAACATCTCGATGTAGTGTTCAGGGTCGCATCACTCTTTGGGATATGCTTCTTAGTCCCGCAATCAATAGTTGGTTGATAAACCAAGGAACCTCTCCTTTCTCAAACACAAATTTCTCACATCTCATGAATCTATATTAAACAGACCCTATTCTATGCTCATATTCATATTCAAACAAGAATTATCATCCTCACGAGCATCATACACAACAAGATTTAGTCTTGGTTCAATGAACTAGCAGGATTCTCTATACAACTCTTATACTCAAGAATAATGTCATCGTTGGATGATATCCCCCCCGCCACCCCACACACACAATATATATATATATATATATATATATATATATATATATATATATATATATATATATTCACACTGGAATTGTTCTCCATAGGAAAAGGCATTGTCCATACTCATTGTCCCTACAACATTATTCATCCAAGTAATAGAAATGCAATCTACAACATTGCATACATAATTACATAGAAATATAACCACACAGACTCATTCACCTATTACAGATAGGTATTTGATGTGAAAACCTGAAGGTAAAAACCACCATTCAATGCTTGACATCTCTCTCTCTCTCTCTCTCTCTCTCTCTCTCTCTCTCTCATTTCGATGGAAAATAATTACAATGACTTGATGGTCACATATTAGCTTGCATAGTTCAATAGGTTGCTAGGACAAGGGCCATGAAACCTCAACAATTACCTTATAATGTTGCTCTCAAGATCTCATGATTTCTTCTCTTTAAGCCACCTACTATACAATCTACCAACTACCCTTTTTGCCTCATTCATGTTATATTTATTTATCTTCAACAAATCATTTTCCTTCAACTTCCAAACAATCTTCTTGTGCCCTTTCATTTTTAGCTTATGTATTTTCATTTCCATCTTGAGATCCATATCTTCCCAATGATTCCTCTTCCACATCATGACCTTTCAACTTTCACTCAATTGTGTGCTCCTTCTTCAACACATCCTTTGGACCCCTTCTACACATGTGGACAAATTTCCTCTTAAACATTGTTATATTCTCTTATCCTCTATTCTGCAACATTTATTTCACATTMTATAGCACTTTCACATTCTGCAACACTATCCTATTTTGTCGCATTGTCCCATTCTGCTACAGTGTCTCGTTCTATCGCATGTGTGATTCCATGGAAATTTTGTAGCACCATGCCGATTTTTTAGTAGTGTGTCAGTTTAATAGCAACGTGCCAATTCTATAGCACATTCCATTTCACATGTAATCTTCACGCTAATTATCCATATGTTGTGAACCACACAATCTCCTCCTTGTATGCCTTCACTTGCCCACCAAGAATCCACAATCATGAATTATATTTCCACTTCAGAAAATTCCATCACACTGTTATTGGATATCACTAGTGTCTTCAAGATGACATCTTCAAAATGAACTCGATTCTCCTACATCATATGTGATCCTCCACTATTGAACCTTGGGTTTCACCCTAAAGGGTGATGTCATGGATGAAGGACGATACCCATAGAGTGCCATAAATGAGGACATTTTGGATGAATTATGGAAGGAAGTGTTGTACCATGATGTTACCAAAGGTAGTTGGTTAACTCATTATGATTTCTTATCATATGAAAATCAATATAGATAATCTTCCAGACATTTACTCACAATCTCAATTTTACCATCAAATTTTGGTCAATGGTAATAGGGGCTATAAGCCAATTGAGTACCCAGACAAGAAACCAATTTTGTCCAAAAATTAGGAATGAAGATGGGATCTCATACACCTACAATAATCTTTGGGTTTCCATGTAGCTTCTAAATTACCTCCATGAATGTTGTGGCTATTGTAATTTCTTTAAAGAGATGATAAAGTGAACGAAAATTGGCATACTTTGTGAGTCAATCCACCACCACTAGGATGGCATTATTCCCTTCAAACTTTGGTAGACCTATGATAAATTCCATTGAGATCACTTCCTAATGCTAAATTTGTATGGCTAATAGTTCTAAAATACCTGGTGTCGTGATCATCACTCCTTTATTCTATTGGAAAACCAAATACTCGGCCAAAAACATTTGAACATCAACTTTCAAACCTTCTTAGGAAAATTCCTTCTTAATCTTGTGATATCTTTTTGGAAATTATGAATATCCACCTATAATAGAAGTGTGTAGTTCAAAAAGAACATTATATTATATTTTAAACAAAAAAATGTGTTCCTTATACCTGAGTGAATTATTCTTCCACAAATGTATCTAATGCACTATGGTCATATTGTAGTTATTGAATGATTTTCCATGCAAATTAGTCCTATTGCCATTCTGTAGTACCCCATTTTGATTTGGTTCTTGAGATAGACTAGACATTATTATTTGAGGTAGTACCCCATTTTGATCAAGTTATTTCACTAATATTATGATGATAGAACATGAACTTTTAATTATCTGATTGAGTTTAAAATGATAATGATTAAATGGTTTTCACTAAAATTTTAAAGGATAACTTATATGATTTATATGTGCATTGAAAATATGCATTTGATGGTATTGATTTCTATGGTTTGGAAAAATTGAAATGAAAATATTAGATACATTAACTTACAGATGTTACTAACAATTTACCAGTGTGACAGTAAACCACAAGGGTGCATTGACGCGAGATTGCGTCAACATTATATTAGACTCCTGATTGAGTCAGATAACTATAAAAGTTATGTGATTATGCTATATTATGATTTGGATTATGAAAACTATTGATGTGTTGATTGTAAAATGTGTAGTCACAGGAAAATGTTTGTTGATGGATCCACATATGGGTGATGGGGTTGTATGGGAGTATACTAAGTACCATTAAGAGAGGAGTAGTAGAGTTCTTGTCTCCGCCTACTAGCACTCATTCCCATGTCCTGAGTTGAAAGGATATGGACGGTTTTACTTCGAGGTTGCATGTTTCTATGAGGGTAGGCCATGAATTTGGTCACTCATGAGGATTCTTTGAGGGGCGTGCAATAAAGCAATGCCTTTATTCCTTAGTGATCATTAGTCTCTCAAAAAAGGACAACGAAGATGCGTTAACAATGTCTCCATTCTTGCGCCATTTCCCACCAAAGAAGTTGGATTATTCAAAAACATGCAATCATGGCACCCTTGGGAATACAATAAGGTAATTCTTGAAATGCATAAGATGCATGGCACTCTTGGTATCGTTAATGAATATATAATTTGATAGTGAAATGGAAAGTTAAATTGAAAAATATCAAGAGAGAATTATTTAACATGCATATATATTTAATGAGAGATAACAATTATATAGTATGCATTATATTTAGAGAATAGAGATTTACTAAAAATATTGGTAGCTTAAATAAATACATATAGATTAACTGTTATCTCATAGTTGATTAAAAATATTAAGAAAAATAAATATAGTTAAGAAATGTGCATGATATGAAATTTAGTCAATTATTGATTGGTGAAAATTAATTATTAATGCACCCTTAAGTCATGGAGAGGAAATAGGAACAAGAATTCAAATTAAAATTGGATTTTGGAAAAATAAAAGTGGGCATGGGAGAAATTAAAATGAACTAATAAATAACTAAGACAAGTAAATCTTTGTGTATCAAGAAAATATAGGAAGGTATAAGAAGATCAAGGGAACACCTAGGAGAGAAAATAAGAAATGTGGGAGTTGGGTGAGTAAAATTCATTATTTTATAATTAAAAAAATGTAATTACATGTGCACTTGTGTGTATGAGTGACACATGGGAGAGTGAATATTAAGCTAATAGTAATTTAGTAAAATATTTTTTTGCATTGGTTGGACAAGTGGCACTAACCACACAAACTATAAAAAAAGGGTCTTGGGCTATGAGGAAAGGACTTTTATGCACCCTAATTCTAGATAGATATTGTAATGCTAAAATAATTTTTCACTGGTATTGTTGAGAGTTTGGTCTATTGAAGTTATTTGAAAAGTGGGGATTATTCTCAAGCTTGACGGCTCCTTTCTTCAATCATTGGATAGTGAGGTACTTTTTCTATTCAACCCCATTATGACTCGGGGGTCCTTGGGTAAGGAGAGTACCCATAGGAATTGGTAGGGAGGTCAACCAGTGGATATTCAATGCTCAACAAAGCTAATGCATGGTGGGAAGTGGGCTTGCAATTTATAGATCGACAAATCAGGAATTACATCTACAATAATCCTTGCAAAAGTTACTTTGAATAAATATTGTTGTAATGATATTTTTTGATATCAAGTATGTTTCATGATTTTTTGTATGTTTTCCTTTATGCTCTTTCAATTTATAGGCTATGTACTTATCCTTTGTCATGAAAGAAAAAAAATGTTTAAATTGACCATTATAATTTTCAAAATTCATTTGTAGTTGTAAAGGTTGTACAATCTATTGTTATACATAAATTCAAGACATTAAATTATTGTTGTTGGTTTGTTGTTTTGAAATTGGGTCATGCATACTTTATACTATCCTTTAATGGAATCATGTAAAAGGATATACCTCTCTTCAAGCTTATCTAGACTCCTTTTGATATCCAATTCAACAATACATTTACATTCTAAAGTGATTGTAGAAAGATCAACAAAGAAATTCTAGAACAACCTCCAATTCCAAGCCAGTAAAGTTTTGTAGTCTCTTTTGGCACTATTTTCTATATTATTCTATAAGCTACTTAAACATTATTTATGTGTGTGTCAATTTTGATCATCTTTGTAGTCACTTATATTAATGATGGCATAATCTTGTTATGTGTTTTTAGTTTCTAATATAACTATGAAAGAAATTTTAGAACTTATTGATTAAGAAACTTCATTGTTTAGGAGGAAATACCTTATCACTACCATTATCTTGAGGAAGCAATACCATTTTCTCACTATCCAATTTTTGTTCCATGTTTTTCAAAACTTATGACACAGAACAATATGTTTCACCAGAACTATCTTCAATGCAAACACCCATTTGAGTGATAAGTAGTTTATTTTCTTAAGATGCATGTTTATGTTTTCTTTTTCCCTTAAGATTGAAATTAAGAATTTGGGATCCTTGAATTGTAGAGCATAAAAGATAAATCTCATTACAGTGAATTACAACATGTAAAGATTATGAGGTGTTAGCTTGTACTCTTGGAGTAATGGAACCATTGAATCCAATCATGTTATAAGCAAATGTAAGATAAGGGAATATCCAAATTAGTGGCACCAAACCTATGAATCAGATTGTCCATTTCAGTATTCATTTATGCTTCCTTTTTCAGTCTCCTAAAATGCCACAAGCAATGAAAGAAGTTGAAGATTTCAATCTTATAATTCTTCCCTGCATGAAAATAATCCTCCATGTAACTATTAATATGAAACTAGCAAACCTCTTAACACTGAATATGTTAACATAATTAATTTTCTCATAATTCAATAATTTTAAGTCTCGAGATGCCGAGCCCTGTCTCCTGGGAAAATTCCCATGTATGTTGTGTGGTTGATCATCTGCTCACCATCTGCTCACCGTTGTGTAGGGTTTATCTTTGCACTCTTAAAAAAAAAACATTTCACTTAGGTGGATATTCTTCTCTTTTAAACAGCTTTTGTTGTTTATAACTCAATATTGTGGCTCTTAACAATTATTTATTTACAGTGGAATTGCCTTATGAATGATTATTCCAGATTTGAACTTATCTTTTAGTCAATTAGTTCTAAATCAGACAGAATCCATTCCTTTCACTTCATTATTCTTCATTCAATTTGTCAAATCTGTACATTAACATTGGTAGTAGCCTGTTCCAAGTTTCTAGCAAATTCCAACAACCATTCATTGATGGTCCTCTTTATCTTACCTTGATCTCTCAGCTCCGCTTATCTTGAATGTCCCACCATTGATCCAAGGCGCTTATCAATCAAAGGTAAATAAGTCTCACCTTCTCTTTATATCCAAGTTTTAGTGTTGTTTTATTTAAAAATAATATATAATAGTATTTATGCTTAAATCTCAAGCTATAATGGAAATTTAAATAATCTAGTGGTTATAATTTAGGGTTAAAATAATTATCGAGTATATTAACTTGTAGAAAATTTCACATTATATTTTCTAATCTTCATATCCAACAATACACATTATATTTTCTAATCTTCATATCATACAATACACAAGTCTATTACAGATTAAAAGTTCACAGTATTAGTCTATTACAGATTAAAAGTTCACAGTATTTGATAAAAAAAATTAAAGGAGATACAATTTATACAAGCTTGTTACTTGAATAATGGTTTAAAATAGTAAGGCTTAAATAATGGTTTAAAATAGCAGGGTTTGATAAATTGCAAATAAATTTATTTTGAAGATTTAAATTGAGTGAGATCAAATTTTCAGAATGGTTTTAACGACCATTGACATTTTTAAATGGTTTAAAACAACAGGGCTTAAATAATGGTTTAAAATAGTAGGGTTTGATCAATTGCATATAAATTTTATATAGAAAATTTAAATTGAGAGATGTAAAATTTATTAAAACAAAAATATATATTTTAGATTATTATAGGTTTAAAATTCATTGAAAGTTAAGAATATCTTATAGTTATATTTATACAATAAGTTCAAGTTGTAAGAAAATCTTTATAGGAGGGTAAAAAAATTAGGTTAAATTAAATTTGACATAAATTTTGATTTTTATATCAAAATCAAATGAGTAAAAAAATAGATTAAATTAAATTTGACATAAATTTTGATTTTCATATCAAAATCAAATGATTCAAAAGATGGTTACAACAGAAACAATAGATTATTATTTAATCAAAAAACCTAATGTGTTGAGTAAATGATAAGTTATTGTAAAGTATTCACAACTTCTAGCAACGAGCTCAAATTGAGGGGGGTTTCCCCACATTGACATTAGCAACATTAGTGGAAACCATTTTAGCTAAACCCTTGGGTTGCATCAAAAATTAAGTTATGTCAAATATTTCAAGTATTTATTTTTCAAGAAATGATGGAAATGCCACATTTTTGTGGAGATAAATATCAAATTAATACTAGGCAATGATTGCATATTGTAAGGGGAAATTGTAATCATACTTTTGTGATATATTTTTCATTTCAAGGGTGAAGATCTTAAATGGTCGTGTAATTCTTGATAATGAAACAACAATAACCTTTGCCATAGAAAATTTTGAAAATGTTTTGAATAATCAAAATGAAAATAGAGGAAATAGATTCTCTATGTTCCATTTTAAATATTAGGTAAATATGTAAAAATCAAAGATGAATTAAAGCCAGAAAAACAAATTAAAAAATAAAGTTGATGATTAAGATTAAGGTGATTAAGAGCTTAAGAGAAGGAAAGGAAAACAAAAAAAACAAGGATAAGGATGATTCAAATGTAAAATATATGAGATTTACCAAAGTAAACTAGTCACATAATCATAATTAAACCATTCTTGGTGAAGTTAAGAGTGTAAGAATGAGTTTGAATGAGAAAAAAACAAAAATCATAGATGACATGACTAGGAGATAAAGTCAAACAAAAAATGCAAACAAGATTAAAGAAGGATGAAACAAATTGATGGATAGTATCACACTTCAACTTTATAAGGAGAAGGAATATAAGATAAAAGGTCATGAAAAATACTTGAACAAATTGATATACAACTTGAGGCAAAGATCAAATTTAGAAACCAAAAGAAAATATTTGGCGGCATTTTTTTTAAAACAAGTATAATAAAGTTGTCAAGTAAAATGTCTAAAACATGTTATTGTGTCAAAAATGGACATTGAAGTCAATTTTATGGACAAAGAAGCAAACCAAATTAAAGTGGAATTTCTAATATGCCTAAGACATACAAGTCCAATCGTCCCTCTCTCTAGGCTTCACTTATATTTATAAATCTAATCATCTACATGTGCTTCTCCTCTATACATTATCTGCAATCTCAAACTCTCCTCCTCAAGGCTCTAAGATCAACATTTTTAGAAATATTCTCACTCCCTCACAGTCTTCTACTTTTAGCAATGTTAGCCCCTAAAAACACACTTTTGATGTTAAGTCCCTAATACCACGAGTAAAAGCTTTGGAGCTCTGCCTGGAATCAAATCAAAGGAGGGTATCCCCATTCATTATTTAAATTTCACATGAAGCCCTCATACTCTAGATGTTAAATACAAATCATAGAGTAATAAATAAGTAAAAGGGATCAAGAAGATGGTTGGCTCAAGTAATATGGGTGCATAATACATTGGGAAAAAATGAAATACAAATATGGGAATAGAGGGTCTGAAGTGGATAACAAAGAATGTTAGCAAGGTATTAAAATCCTAGAATAAGTCTTGTTAAGCATAGTATATCATATTATATACCAATGCTAGATGAAGGCATAAAATTAGAGAAAATGTGGGGCTACAATGGGATAAATAAGAAAAACAATGTGTGTTGAGTTGGAAACTTAGTACCTAATAGAATTTCAAAGAATTGAGTCAATAATAATCATTGAGTTGGACATATAAATGTCAAGGATGATTATGTGCCATGTTTCTATTTAACAATATTTAGCCATATATACAATAGACCTTGGTTAATATTTTTGTGAGATCGTCTCGGGATATGATAAATATTTTTGAAATACTGATAACAAAATAGTTTGTATTACTAGTGCTTCAATTATTTATTGTATGATATCTATTATCATTTATTTATTGTACTTCCATTATATTTATATTATACATTGTTGTATTATTATACAATATAGTATTAGTATATAGTAATAATAATGTTGTTGTTGTTGTTGTATGTCCATTCACTACTACATATGGGCGGATTATTCCATGAAATGTTTCCACGTTTCCATTATTTTCATGTTTTTTTTTTAAATAGGGCGGGATTTTCGTCGATATTCCCACGAAATTTCGTTGATATAGCCACGAATAGGTTTTTTAACTTGGTCAGGATTTTCGTTGCTATTGCCATGAAAGTTCGTTGCTATTGCCACGAAAATTTTACCTATCTCATTGGTCGGTGTTAACGGCTAGTTGATCTATATATACCTGACTTTAAGAGACTTTGTGACACACTTGCTATAATTGCGACACTGTTCATGGCTTTTGTTTGAGCTGTTTATTTTTTCCGTCACCCACCAATTGAACAAATCCAATTCTCGAACTACATAGCTCGGATTTTTAACTTGTAAGGTTAGTATGCTTTTTTTATTGATGTACTCATTTAACTTGTAAATTTTTGTTCAAATGTCCAAATTTCATGTAGCTTGTTTTTTCCTTGATAACATATTATATGTGTAGTACCATATTTCATGTCTTTGGTTTTCAGATCTAGTTAGTATATTCTATGGAAAATGGTATGTGGGTTACATAATATTCTAGGTTTATGGAATCCACATACCCTTTTCCCTTCAATTGTAGCTAGAATGTCTCTCTCTTTTCATTGATAAAGATATGGAAGTGCTCTTGAAACTCAACCGTGATCGATGAAATGATAGTAATTGATTGTCATTTTATTCTCTCTTTAATTTTTAAGAACTAACAAAAAAACACCAACAAAGCTTGATTGAATCTTGGATACCACTTGTTACATCCCTAGTACCCAAATAGGATCACACTTGCATAAATTGAAAATAATATAACAGTGACAATAATGGTTGGGATATTTGCACACCTAATGGTTGGCTAGCACTTACTAATTCAATTAAATGAAGGAAGAAATCTACATGAATAAAATCTTGAAGTTGATTGT
>SNQJ01S0039739.1:50972-76817 GCA_010110895.2 Picea sitchensis
TTCGTCGAGTAAAAGCTCTGAAGCTAGTAACTCGGTGAATAAGAAGAAGAAGAAAAGGAAGAATAAAAAGAAGAAAAATAAACAAGGATCTAAAATTCCAACCATTGTCAGACATGTTGGAAAGAAACCAGTTACTGTTGATCGTGCTGGGAGTGTTGATGATGTCAAGATCACCCAAACAACCCGTAAGCCCAAGTACCCTTGCCGTCTTTGTAAAGGTATCCATCTTCTTAAGGATTTCCCTGGTCTATCCAAGGTTATAGAAGCATGGTCTACACACCCTCGCCAACCCATGTCGTCAGCCTCTAAACAACATGCTGATGACCTCACGTTTACTAGTCACAATATAGTTGGGAAGAAGAAAAGTAGAGCCAGGTTCCCATGTATGTTATGCAAAGGGTGTCATCTAACTCATATTTGCCCTCATATGGAAGAAGCCTCGAAATTCCTGGAAGACATGACTGTTTCATAGCCTCAACTTCTAGCTGCTTATCACAAGCTTTCTCTCAACCCACCCGTAGTTGATGGAATGATCAATCTGGTTACCCCATGGGTCAGTCTGGTTGATCAAGTGGTCAATCTGGTCATGTCCTTGGTTGAACCAGTGGATCAAGTGGTCAATCCGATCTCATCCTTGGTCGATCCCAATCTCCTATTAGAGAGTGAAACCCAATCGATCGATTCCTTTCCACCAATCGATCAACTCTTTTCCATTTCCGCACCATTGCTGGGGTGCGAAAATGGCTAATTTCCGCAAGCTACACTATAGCTAGGGCACAGAATTTCCGCAGGCTACACTATAGCCACGTCGCAGCAGCCTTCGTACATGGGAAAAATGAGCATTTTCTCGATGCTTCTAGAATGAGAAGCTTCTATGGTGAGGTGGCCTACGAATGGTTTTGATGTTACTCGCTTTCATGATTTAGTGGGATCATCCTAACCTCCTCACCTTATCCTCTTTAGCTTATAAATGGAGAGGAGATCTCATGGAGAAAGCTAGTTGAATTTGGCTTGAGATTGTTAGCTTGGTTAGAGTGGCTTTGAGCTTTTGCTTTGTTAAGATAGATTGTGAGTAGCTATGAGATCCATGGTCTCAGAATCCTTGGAGCAAGAAGTGTATGGGAAGAAAGGAACTGTTTGAAGGAACCTTACGACATCAAGGCATCCGATTGCAATCTCTCTTCCTATTGTTTAATATAATACAGTGGCATGCTTCTTCCCATAGAATTATCTTTATTTTATTGCATAATTCCTTGATCATATGCATAGGATTGTCATTGAATATACTTTTATTGATTTCACTTTGGTTGGTTTGTGTCTCACTGCAGGATCAGTATCACAAGAGCACCGGAGCAAAACAGGAACAACAAAGACATAAGAAAGCGACATTTAAAGGTATGTCTATCGCCTTTTGTTTAGTAGTAAATTTGATGATTAGAGCCTAGGAAAAGTGCCATGTCCTGTCGTGTTTTGTTCTAGATCTAGGTGGATGTAGGGGGATCATTCTATGTCCGCATTCACCGATTTACCCAATAACAAGCGCCATCCACAAACTTGAAATAGATGGGAAGGGATGATGTCATCTTCACATTCAATCATAAGGAAAAGTATAAGCAACTGAGACAGAATTCATGCACGCAAAAGAAAAGACACACCAAGTCAAAAGTATATAGTACAGTAATGTACAAAGCACACATGCGAGATATTCTATGCATAGTACTTCTTGAGGTAAATCCCATTTCGGGGCTAACTGAGAGATATTCCATCGTAGTCTACTAACTCGTAGGTGCCTATGTGTAACAAACATTTTATGATGTATGGCCCATGCCACATGGGTTTTAACTTTCCTTCCCCCATTTTGTCATGATCTTGATCATATACTAGGAATGGATCTCCTTTTTCAAAAGCGCGAGGTTGGATGGACTTATCATATTGATTTTTCATGCGTTTTTGATACGTCTCGTAGATGAGAAATGAGCAGTGCGGCCATCATTAAGAAATGTAGGCATAGCCTCAGCCCATTTAATGAAGTAATCGATGACAACGATAATATAATCGTGCCCCTTGACTGAGGGAGGCTTAATTGCATAAAATCGATGCCCCATTTTGTAATGGGGTCGATGACGAAAATGGGATGAAATGGAGCTATGTGGGTACTTTCTTTCCTTTGAAGTATATGACAAGGTGGGCATTTTTTAATGACCTCAATGCAATCTTTGAATTTGGAAGGCCAAAAATAACCAACAGTAAAATATTTTGGGTTGTAGCCATCCTAGAAAGATGACTGCCACAAGCTCCAAAGTGACAGTCATTTAAAACTTGTTCAACCTCTTCGTGGGTTAAGCAACATCAAAGGACAATATCAATTCCATGACGGTACAATGTGTCGCCAATGATAAGGTAGCACTTTGAGTGGTGTCTAATGCAACACCATTCATCACGTGAAATGGTAGTCTGAAAGGGTTGGGTTTGGAGATAGAGAAAATTATCTCCATACCATGGATCAGATGTACTAATAAGGAACATAGATTCATCAGGAAGGGAATCACTGGGCTCAATATGCTCATCAGTATGGGAAAGATCGCACATTAATTTCGCAAAAACCAATGATTTCTTAGCCTTGGATTTGACAAACTCGAGATCAAATTCTTGGAGAATAACGATCCATTTGGAATATCCCCCCAAGTACTTCACGATTCAAGATGTGGTACATAGGTTTTGGTTCTGCGATGACCGTGGTAGTGCGTAACAAAATGTAATGGTGAAATCTCTAGACGACAATAATTGTTGCCAAAGCTAACTTTTTGACATGTGAATACATCAATGTCTCCTAATCGATATATTCTATCAAGTGTCACATTTTTAATTTAGGGTTTTTATAACTTGCGTGCTAGTGAATTACATGATCTGAGTTTATTTATGCATCAGTCTTCCAACCATCTCTGTTTAATTTAGGGTTTTTATAACCTACCTGCTAGTGAATTACATGAGCATCCAGTCTTCCAGCCATCTCTGTCTAATTTAGGGTTTTTATAACCTGCCTGCTAGTGAATTACATGATCTGAGTTTATTTATGTATCCAGTCTTCCAGCCTTCGGTATACTCCGGGAGGGACACCACACGATTCGATCTTTTTCCGGAATAACGTCACCGTAGAGCCGTCGTAAACCAGATCAGATATCAATTTCCGTTCCTGCAGACTCGAGCCTGCTTCCAAACTGTACCTGACCTACAGAAATATCCTTTCTCGGGAGCGCAATGGCTATGCTTTCTGCACTTGCACATCTTATCCAGTACGCATCCATCTCTCAACTCCTCCACTCCTTTTCCTCCAATACCCAACAGCCCATCAGTCCAATCGTTAGAAAACAATCCCTCCGGATCATATCTCTTCTTTACCTGCAAGAACTCCTCTAAATTCACTGCCCGCCTGGCCAGCCCTCCGAACAAATAACCTCCAGACTTACCCCAGTGCAATGTCCCTCCGTGCTTCTCAATCACCATTTGCTCCATCTCTTCGTATACATCCTCGTTCCACTTGGGCGTCTTCGGTTCTTTCGGACGATAATACAACAATTCCAGTGTAACCACGTCCTCTGCTGGTCCTAAGTATGCATCAGATTTCTTAATAGACCTAAAAACTACATAGATTTCACACATGCTTGGGGGTCGAGATCTCTGATCTTTTTGACATCCTTAATCGCTTCAGGGAGGCGTGAAATGGGTACTCTCAGCTCCACGTCGAAAGTGAAGGAAGTCGTCACCCGGCGATCCCATGGACAGACGGTCTGATTTTTATCTAAAACCTTGTTGGAAGTGCAATTCTTCTCTTGCTGCCGGTGATGGCAGCCCTGGCATCCTCCAGAACTCTGCATGCGATGATTGAATCCAGTCACCGGGTACCCTGTGAAGCCTTCAATTTCGTTGTTCCAAAACCCGCTACCGTTAGTCACAGATGAGGTTATTTGTTCTCTGACATAAGAGCACAGTCTCACATAATCTTCTGTAGCTTGTATCGTGTCAGCTGCGTGCAAAGGATTATGATCAGATTTAGTCCATCTTAATTCAATTTTCTTAACAAACAAACAAATGTCAAAACGTATGTATACACTTACACGCAACATCAGAATTTTCAATGTCGACTACCCTTGACAGATTATGCCCAATGTTAACGTTCAGGCCCTCACCAGGAGCATCGATAGAAACTCGATCCACTGGTAGAAACACCACCACTCGATGGAAAGGATACCATAGTAAATATGCGAATTCATGATTCCTTAGAAAAGGGCCCGCTTCTTTTTCTAGCCTGTTATCATCTGTTGGAATGGGCGCCATTAGTGAACGCTTGAACATGGGCTGCAGAGCAAAGGTGAGTTGCGAGATTACTCCCAGCGTTCCGAGGGATAATCTGGCAGCTTTCAGCTCATCTTGGTCTGCTTCGGTCAAGCTGATGAATTTCGCATAGCCTTCCAATGGAGAGGCAGGTACCACCAGTCTCATTCCCACCACGTATTCATAAACACCGCTGCCTCTGCCCATGAGACCGCTGCCATGGGCTCCCGTCGAAACAACGCCCGCTGCAGAGACTCCATTCCAGTAAATCATGTCGGGGAGAGCCAATCCTTCCTTTGCAGCTTCCTCGATCACGTCTCTCATCATCGCTCCGCCTTGGACTGTGATCGTCATAGAAATCTTGTTGATTCCAATTACAGATCCATAGTTTTCTGTGGAGATGATCAATCCATGGTCTCCAACACAGACTAGCTTTGAAAGACTATGAGACAGAGTGCTTACAATTTTGATCTTTTGCCTGTTTTTCACAGCACGGGCAACGGCGTGTAGAAGCTCAGCTTCTGTTCTGGGTGTCGCAGCCTCGGCAGCTCTGCAAATTCTGCGGTCTTCCCAAATCCCTTGATAATTGAAGATCTGGCATCCTTCCCCATTGCTTTTGCATTCCACGGACGGAGGAGGTAAGCAAAATGCCTTCAATCGTACTGGAAAAGCTAGGAGTAATACACTGAAAACGGAAAGTGTCTGCCACATTTTAACTGACAAGCAGATGAAGCCGTAGAGAGATTGTTGTGTTTAATATGAATGAATGTGCGTGTGAGTTTATATAACTGCAAATTGAAGACAGACGCGTAGGAGAAATGTATAAGGTTTGGAATTTTAATAATTTGGTGATAAATTGTTAGATTTTTATATTTGAGTGATTATTTTTATATGATTCAATTGAAAGGTTTTTCAACATGTTGAATCTATTTTTATAATCAGAAATGGATTTTAAACAATAAAAAATAGTAATTTCTTATAAATTTATATAAGTAGACCAAATGCACAAGGTTTGGCATCTGTATATAATTTGGTTAGAAATTGTTAAATCTCTATATTTGAACGATTATTTTTGTATAATTCAAATAAAAAGTTTTTCAATATACTGAATCCATTTCTACATTTAAAAATAAATTTTAAATAACAAAAAATAATAATTTCTTATAAATTTATATGACCTAATTCCTATAAAAACTCATTTCCCAGAACAATTCAACAAATTATACAGATATATGATAGGTCTCTATAACCTCCTATTTAAGTTTAGTCTTTACGTGTATGAAACATCCATCCGGTCTGCTTTCGTTTTGGGAAAATAGCGTTCAGGTTTGAAATTTGGAATCTCGTAAAGCGGAGCATAGTACTATAACACGAATTCCGTCGTTGTGAAGGACTATGGATCCCCTTCCTTGTTCAGCTCAACTCTTTTTCAGTTGGAATTGAAGGAATTAATGCCTAGTTTCTCGGCATGTTTGTGAACAGCTGGAGGTTTTTCTTCATCAAATAACCGTTTTCTGTCACTTGCTGATTCAAAACGGACACGTTTCTTCTCTTTTATTCCACGTTTTCCTTGCATTCGAAGCTCATCAGATTCTATATATACAGAATGCAATTTCTGTTTTAGATGTAATGTGTGTTAGTAAGTTTGCTGTTAGTGATAAGTTTTTTTAGTAATCGACTAGTCTGAGTTTTATTAGTGTGAAAACAGAGCATCCTCTGTTTTTCACTGTTTTGTAACAGAGGTACTTTGTACCCTCTTTCTTTTACTATTTTGAATTTAAATCTGTGACAGTGATTTCCAGATTTTTTTATGAGTTTTTTTTTAAATCTGTGACAGTGATTTCCAGATTTTTATGAGTTTTTATCTATTCCTCTCTCAGTTATAGCTGCAGATTTTAAAACAGATTTTTCGTATTTTCTGAATCTGAAATTTCTGGGTGTGATTTTTCACTGAGCACGTAACTCCTTTTGTTTTAGATTCTTCAATTGGTAATTGAGCTTTGGTTACTGGGCATTTGTAGTTTGTGTGTGGTTGCAGCCAGAAGGAGACAATGGCCCAGAACAATGGTTCAGTCAAATTCCAAATTCCTCTTTTCTGTGGGGACAATTATGAGTACTCGGAGAAGATGAGAACTTTGCTCATATCATAAGATTTATGGATGCTTGTTTCCTGCAGGATACACAGAGCCAGCTGATCAAGCTGCTTACAATTTATTATCAGTTGATCAAAAGAATGAACTGAAGGAGAATAGGAAAAAGGATGCTAAGCCTCTCTTTCTTCTTCAAACTGGAGTTATCAACTCCAGTTTGAAGAATGTGGAAGTTCCCATATTGCTTGGGAAACTTTGGAGAAAGCCTATAAAGGTTCTGTTAAGGTAAAGATTGTTAAGCTCCAGATGTTGAGACGATACTTTGAGTCTTTATCTATGAAAGAAAGCGAAAATGTTGAATTTTTTATCACTAGAGTTCAGAGTATTGAAAATGCTATTCATGCTCATGGTGAAATACTTGAAGATAGGAAGATTGTTGAAAAGGTTTTAAGAAGTCTTCCCAAAAAAGTTTGATCCAGTTACTATTGCTATTGAAGAGTCAAGGGATTTATCTCAGCTAACCCTTACTGATTTATTTAGTAGTCTTCAAGTTCATGAAGACAGGTTGAAAAAGAATGAAGAAACTTTTGATCAGGCTTTTCAAAGTAAGTTGAAAGTTGAAGAGAAGAAGAAGCAATTTTCATCTGCCATGACTGAAGCTTCTACACCTTCTTTTAGGGGAGGTAGAGGTCATGGCAGAGGCAGAGGAAGAGGTGGCCGAGGTAGAGCAAGAAGCAGCAGCTCTGGCAGAGGCATTTTTTATTGCACCTACTGTAACAAAGATCGTCACCTTGAAAGCTATTGTTTTAAAAAGAAGAGGGACACCTCTCAAGCAGCAAATTTCAGTAAGGAAGAAGGTGAAACCTCTCAAACTCTAATTCTTACAACTAATTGTCTCTGCCAAAGATTATTTTGTATGGTATTTAGATAGTGGTTGTTCAAATCACATGACTGGAAACAAAAGTCTGTTTGTAGAGTTGGATGAGAGTGTGAAGGGAAAAGTAAACTTTGGCAATGATAATGAAGCAGATATAATGGGTAAAGGTACCCTTATCATAAAAGTAAAAAATGGAGGTGTTATGTATGTACAAGATACTTTGTTTGTTCCAGGATTAAAGCACAATTTGATTAGCATAGGGCAGCTAAATTCCAAAAATTACAAGACTGTTTTTGAAGGAAAGTTTTGTAGGATTTTTAATAATGATGCCCTAGTTGCTGAAATTCCTATGACAGAAAATAGGATGTTTTTTATGAGAATGGAATCAAATGTAACATGTTTGAAGGCTTCTGTTGATGTATCTTGGCTTTGGCACAAAAGATTAGGACACCTTAATTTTGGATCTCTTTTCTTCATGCAAAATAAGAACTTGGTAAGAGGTTTTCCTTCATTCACAATTCCATAACAAGTTATAAAGGCCGTAATAGGAAGCAAAACACGCAGACGCTTTTCATTTTCATCAATTTAGAGTAGTAGAGCCTTTGGATTTAGTACATGCAGATATTTTTGGCCTAATGCAAACTTTGTCCCTTGCACAGAACAAATATTTCCTTCTTTTTTGTTGATGACTTTTCAAGAATGTCTTGGGTTTATTTTCTAAGAGAGAAGTCACAAGATTTTAGCTTTTTTCAGAAATTCAGAGCTCATGTTGAGAAGGAATCGGAGTTTTATTTGAAAGTTTTAAGAACCTGATAGAGGAGGAGAGTTCACTCCCAAATGATTTTTAAAGATTTTTGCAGCTCACATGGCATAAAAAAGGAGTTAACTACATCTTATACTCCTCACCGTATCGGCATAGCGTAAAGGAGAAACAGCATCAATTGTAGAGATGGATAGATGTATGTTAAAAGCAATGTCTTTGTCAAACATATACTGGGCTGATGCAGTACATTCAGTAGTATATATTCTTAATAGAACTCCTACAAAAGTGGTAAAGGACTCTACTCCTTATGAAGCTTGTTCGGTAGAAAGCCAACTGCTTCTCATTTGAAAATTTTGGGTCTACATGTTATGTTTATATTCCTTCTAAACTAAGACAAATGCTTGATGGAAAGTCTGTAAAATGTATATTTATTGGATAGTTAGATGAAAGTAAGGCTTATAGGTTTTATGATCCTCTTACTGAGAAACTTTATGTAAGTAGAGATGTCACATTTGATGAGGGGAGTTTACTCAAGGATGAAAGTAAAGGTAACTGGTTACTCCATATTGAGAATTTAATACTTGATGATAATGATTCATCAAAATATCCATCTAAAATGACAATTTCAAGCTCATCTACAAGAGGTTCTCCATCATTGGCACCTTCATCTCCATCAACAAGCTCTCCGGTTGATACACAAGCAGAATCTCCAACAAGTCCTCCTAGAAAAACCAGAAGTTTGAAGGAAATTTATGAGACATCAAGGTATGCTAATGATCATTTTGCTTTTGTTTCTTCTGAAAATGTTGAACCTGTCAATTTCAAAGAAGATTGTTTAGCTGAGCCTTGGTTGAAAGCAATGGAGGATGAAATGTCTCAAAATACGTAAAATGATACATGGAGTTAGTTGAACTCCCTTCATGGAAGATCTTCCATTGAGTTATGGATTTACAAGTTAAAAAATTAAAATAGATGGAAGCATTTTAAAACACAAGTCACGTCTAGTTGCAAAAGGAAAGGTACAAAGAAGAAGGGCATTGACTATGAGGAGACTTTTGCTCCTCAGAGGGAAGAATGGAAACTCAGAAGAATTTTTCAATTGCATCTCAGCTAAATCTAACAGCTTATCAAATGGATGTGTTAAATCACTTCCTTTAAATGGATATTTAAAGGAAGAAGTCTATGCTGAACAACCTCAAGGTTTTATTGTTGAAGGTAAAGAAGACAAGGTGTATAGGCTTAAGAAGGCACTTTTCATGGTCTTAAACAAGCCCCCTAGAGCTTGGTACTCTAGGATTGTTAAATACCTTCATGATCATGGTTTTATTTTTCATGCTCTTGTGAAATGTGCTTCACAAAAAGGTTGCTTGGATCAAATTTTTGTCATGTTTTGTTTGTATGTAGATGACATAATATTTATGGGCACCTCAATATCATTTGTGAAGGAGTTTAAAGAAGAGATGAAATCAGAATTTGAGATGTCTGATATGGGAGAAATGCAATATTTTCTAGGATTGCAAATCAAACAAACAGCTGCAGGTATATCTATTTGCCAAACCAAATATGTTGAAGACATGTTAAGGAGGTTTAACGTGCTGAATTGTAAAGTTACTCCTCTTGTTGTTGGGAGTAAATTGATGAAAGTAGATGAATCTCCTCTATGTGATGCCACTCTCTATAGATCATGGTAGGGAGTTTAATGTATCTGAATAATTACTAGACCGTGTATTACTATGTTTTCTCAGAGTCGGGTTGCTAGGTTCATGAATCAACCTCATGAGTCTCATTGGCAAGCCTCTAAAAGAATACTCAGATATGTAAGTGGTACCCGATTTTTTGGATTGTTTTATAATGCTACTAATGATAACAATGTTATAGCATACGTATGCAGACAAGCGCGGTGGAAGCTTGGATGATCGCTATAAGCACTACAGATATGCTTTTCTTTGGAGGAAAACCTGTTTCTTGAGTGTTAAAGCAACCTACGCTTCTGCTCTTTTCATTGTTCGGCTGATATTGCAAAGATCATCTACAAGCACTCAAGCCATTTGGATGGCAAGATTGTTAGAAGATTTGGGCATGGAAATTGGTAAACCTATTAAAGTATATTGTGACAATCAAAGCACAATATCTATGACAAAGAATCAAATTTTACATAGAATGAGTAAACACATTGACATTCACCATCACTTCATTAGAGGAGCTTGTCCGAAGGAGTTTTTGAATTTTGTAAATCAAGATCACCTTGCGCATATTTTGGCTAAAGGCTCTTCCAAAGGATCGACCGGAGACACTCAGATCTCAGTTGGGAATCCTCAAACTTGGCATTAAGGGGGAGATTGAAGGAATTAATGCCTAGTTCTCGGCATGTTTGTGAACAGCTAGAGGCTTTTCTTCATCAAATAACCATTCCTGCCACTTGCTAATTCTAAACGGACACGTTTCTTCTCTTTTATTCCACGTTTTCCTTGCATTCGAAGCTGATCGGATTCTATATATACAGAATGCAATTTCTGTTTTAGGGTGTAATGTGTGTTAGTAAGTTTATTTGTTAGTGATAAGTTTTTTAGTGCACTGTAATTGACTAGTCTGAGTTTTATTAGTGTGAAAAACAGAGGATGCTCTGTTTTCACATCGTTTTGTAATAGAGGTACTTTGTACCCTCTTTCTTTTACTATTTAAATTCAAATCTGGGTGACGCTGGATTTTGCATTTTTTATGAGTTTTTATCCGCTTTCAAATATAGTCATGCAGATTTTAAAACAGATTTTTGTATTTGATGAATCTGAAATTTTCTGGGTGTGACTCTTCATTGAGCACGTAACTCCTTTTGTTTTAGATTCTTCAGGAATGTTGTCAGAAAACAGAAAGATGTTATGCACCCAAGCATTGAAGTGAAATTTTTGGTTAGGACTTTTAATTTAAAATAGAATTTCTTGAAAACTGAATAAAGATTTAGATTTTCTTAGAAGTGAAAAAATTAAATATTACAAGTGTACAAAATATCATATAAATTTTTATTTTTAAGACAAATCAAAGTAGTAGTGTAACTATCTTTTGGTTGTTTTTTTTAATTTTAGTTTGATTTTGCTTGAAACTGGTGGATGAATGATTGATCTCAGAGATTTGAGCGTTAATGGTTGATCTGGTGATTTGAGTGTTTAAGTTTAAAACTCTAGTACCCCTGTGGGTTTTCAACAATAATTTATGCATTCAAAATACAATTTAAACAAAAAAAATAGCTATTTTATCTAAATTTACATTTAGACCAAAACCCAAAAAATAAAACCTTTAACCAACATCCAAATAAAAAATGAATATAGTGAACATTAAAACATGTGTTTTACTAAACATTAAGACAAATCAAATATGCAAGCATGGTCAGTTTTACTAAACATTAAGACATGTGTTTTACTAAACATTAAGACAAATCAAATATGCAAGCATGGTCAGTTTTACTAAACATTAAGACAAATCAGATCTGCAAGCATGGCCAGTTTTACTAAACATAAAATCAAATATTCAATGAAGTGTGAGCTTTTTCAATTAAAAAAAACGTTATATAGTATTTTATTATTTATAAAATAAGGACCTAGGTTAAAAATGAAAAAGTAAAAGTATATATAAATAAGTATGATAAAATTAAATAAGTGGATATTATTTAAAGTTAGAAATAGTTTTATGATTTTAAGGAAATTATTTTTCATTTTTAATCATTATTTTTGAACTTTATTAAAAAAAATGTGTAATGACTCAAAACTTAAAGAGGCATTTAGTAATAGTGAGAATCTCTTCTGTTGTGGATAAAGATATAGAAGTATAAGCATTTAGTAGTAGTGAAAATTTATTTTCTAGATATTAAGGGATCATTTTAAGGTGATATTATTTTTTTTAAACCAATTTAGATTTATCATGGGTGGAGAAGGATCAAATCTCCTAGGCTAATAACATTTTAGATTATATATATATATATATATATATATATATATATATATATATTGGATGAATTTGATCATTGAAATTTACTATCATTTTTATTTAGAGAGTACTATTACATTTAAGAAGGACATTACAAAAGTTACATGAAGATTAAGCTGAATAGAAATAAAGTAAAAATGTTTAATGATGAAGAAGGTGAATAGTAAGAAATTAATAGTAAACAAGTGTTATTTTTGGTGCATAGATTTGAATTCATGCATAAGTTTGAATTACAACATTGCATGTCCTCATCTTGAAGATGCATATACCAATAACAAAATTGCATTAGTCCATGTTCCTAAAACTAGTGTTGCACGTGAAGTGGTGTGACATTACTTATCAAAATTACTTAAAATATATTCATAATAGCAACAAAAATTATACTACAACCAACTAATAATGACAACCTTTTGTTATAATATAAGGTAACAAATTTCTAAATATATTCATAATAGCAACAAAAATTATACTACAACCAACTAATAATGACAACCTTTTGTTATAATATAAGGTAACAAATTTCTCTTAAATAAATAGTCAACCAATTATTCTTTATTTTATTGTGAGCTTAACATTAATTTATGAAATTAAAATGTTGCATGTTAAATTATTTATGAAAAATATAATAATTATGTGAAAGAAAGATAAAATTAATGAATATTTTCTTATGCCACCTAAAGGAAGATCATTACACATATTTAATAAACTTAATAGTTACAAAGGTTAACATATTATTATACAATGAAGAGCTTATGTGCTTAAATAGAAATATAAGCTCCAGTAATCATCCACTTATAAGATTGTTATTAATTTTTAACTCTTTGACATGATTGGATAATGACTTGATAAATTTAATAATGCAACATTATTCATAGCCATATGAATAACAACCATACAATTATTTCCTCATATTCTAAAATACTATGGTATTTGACTTATTTTGGTTTTATACAATATTCATTTAACTTTAGTTATGTTCTATTTTATTAATGTTCATCTTTAATTAGTCTATTTTGTGTATATTTTGTAATTATTAATTTTTTCCACTTTGTATGAATTTTGTAATTGTTATTTTTTTGATATGTGTATGTTCATATCTTTATATCTCACATAATCTACAACATAATCATTGATTTCAAATTGAAGCTATCCACATTTACTGGATATTTTCTAAGATCAATTTTGATGAAATGAGATATATAAGAAGGAAAAGGAAAAAGTATGGATAATTGAAATTACTAATAAAAGAAAAAGTTAATAACCAAAAAAAAATATCATTTGCAAGCAAAAAGTTGGTAATAATTACCATGTCCAATAATTTTCATTTCAAAAGATTTGATCTAACTTAAATCTTTATACAAAAATTTCCATAATTAAAATTCGAAATTAATTTTCCTTTCTTATTTAAATACCTCTTTCTCTCTATATATATAAACTTGTTTTATGTGAATAATACCAATTTATGTATATTTATTTGTATTTATCTAAATTAACTTGTTTTATATATCACATAAATCTAGTAAAAATGTTATAATTACACAATTTATGCTATACATATTTATCTATTAAAATTAGATGAAAAATTTCTACAGAGAGTAAACAAATTATATAATATTAAATAAATTTAACTTTATTTACTAAATTATCTTTTATAAATCATGGTATTCAATTTATTGAATATATCACATAATTAAATACATTGGAAAATAAAGTAGCTAAAAATTTATAGCATATCTATTCCATTTACTTTCATTGTAATATTTGGTTCATTGTTAAAAGAAAATAAAGTTTTTCTCAATTCTTTCAACCTAGTGCAACTTAAAATATTATTAAAACTACACTTGGAAATAATGGAGTAAGCGCGAGTTGTAAGCGCCACTTCTAAGAGTCAGTTTGTAGTGCCCCTAAGCACCACTTCTAAGAGTCAGTTCGTAGTTCATTGTCTGTAGAGTTTAGTTGTTTGTGGTTTGCATATAACCGACTCAGTAGAGTCTTTTCCTATTTAAAAATGTAATTAGTCTTCATTGAAGGATAGAGAAGTGAGCGTAGCCTCACCGTGTGTTTGTTTTCTCATATTTTATCTTGGTATCAGAGCTGCGAGGAGAGGTGCAAAAATTTATAAAAGTCCACAGGTCCCTCCTCTTGAAGGGTGCAGCGGCATACTACTCAAAGTTTCAACCCTTTTGAGAACTTCAGATTTCCGCAGTCTGTTGTGTATTATAGTGTAGAAAGTTTTGGAGATTTCTGCAGTCTATTACAACATCAGGTGCAGACTCCCTGCAGTCTATTAAATCTTTAGGTGTGGAAATTCGTGTGGAGGCATGCATGGTGTTTGAAGGCGTGGATAATATTTTTTTTTTAAATCATCGGCGTGAAAATTTAGCGGTCTTTCTTGCTTTGGAACTGCATAAGGTTTGAGCATAGAAGTCTTTTTGCGTGAGGGGTTTGATCCGGATTCTTATGATCTCATCCATGCTAATGTATGATCGATCTGAGCGTGATGACTATAAAATAATCTTGGCTTTGCATGCTTATAGTTTGCATGCTTGAAGTTGAAGGAAGGGCTCTTTTATTAAAGTGGGTATTTTATTATTAAAGTGGGTAAGACATTTAAGATATTTAAACGTGTACATTTTTTAAGTGGATATTTTTTTTATTAAATAGGAGAGGTGAAGTTTATTAAAAGTGGATTTTTTTATTTAAAGTGGGTTTTAGTTTTGAAGTATAAAAAGTGGATATTTTGGATATTAAGGTGCATGCATGATTTAAAGGTTGATATATGCATGTGAGGTGGTGTTATGATTTGACTGCTCAGCACAGGAGAAAACTCGACAGAAAGTTACATATCCTTGGTGATTCACTTGCAGAGACTAAATTTCAGCGATGACGAATCCTCTGGCAGAGACCTACCTCAACGAAGCCAACAAGTTAGATGGCTCGAATTTCATTAACTGGAAATTCAAGATGCAGGCGCTCATGGAAGACTATGGTGTCTGGAACATTGCGAAGGGAACTGAAGTGAAACTAGATGCGGTTGTAGGTGTGACAACAACACAGATCCAAGATTGGGAGAAGTGCGAAAACAAGGCAAAGGTATTGTTGCGCATGTCAGTTAAAGATAGCATAATTCCAAATATTAGAGAAGCTACAACTTTTGCTGCAACATGGACATCGCTTAAAGCATTGTATGAACCTAGTAACAAAAATCACATTTTGTTCCTGAAAACTAAATTGCTAGGCATTAAAATGGATGGAAATGAATCTGTTAGTTCATTGTTGGGTCGTATTAAAGAGGTGAAAGACAGGCTAGTAAATATAGGGGAAACTGTTTCCAACACTGACCTGGTCACTATTACCTTAAATGGTATGCTAGAAGATTATCATATGTTCATAACAAGTCTCGCAGCAAGAGAGAAACCTACCACGTTTGAAGCACTGAGAGGTATTTTGCTGCAAGAGGAAGAGAGGCGCAGGAATCTAAAGCCTCATAATAAAGATTTGGCACTGTGGTCAAATAAGAGATCTGTGAGAGGGAGATCAGGAGAAAGAGGCAGAGGAGGCATTTCATGGTAGAGAGCCGGTTCATGGCAGAGAGACAGTTCATTGCAGAGAAGACAATCTCCAAATCAAGGTATGAAATCTGACATGAATGAGTCAAAGAGTTGTTTTTATTGTGGTTGACCTGGACATATTGTTAAAGAATGTCATAAGAATATGAGTGATGAGGCTAGGAATAAACCTAGAACACATTCAGGTCATTATGAAGAAAAATCATCAAATCATGATCTTAGATTATTTATTGCTACTGATGATATTGACGAACCCCCAAATTTTGATTCACAGGATCTTAGGTTGTTTGTGTCTAACATTACTTTATCTATTGAAACAGATGATTTTGATGCATGGTTTGTGGATTCTGGAGCATTAATACATATGACATGCAATAAGATGCGGTATACTAATTTTAAAGAAACACAGAATGGAGCCAACATATATCTTGGTGATGACCGCGCTCATCAGATCAAGGGATATGGAGAAATTCCTATGACATTGCCAAATGGTACAGTTCGTCACATTCACAATGTTGTTTATGTGTCAGGAATAAAGAAAAAATTGATCTTTGTGTCCACCATTACAGATCAAAACTTGAAGGTTGAATTCTTCAAGAATTATTGCATAGTGAAGGATTTGCTGGACCACTTCCAAACTGTTGCAACATGAGTCAGATCAGGAGGCCTATACAAACTTGATGTTACTAGCAAAGCACATCATGCACTGAATTCTGCAACTATGCCAACAGAGATTCTTTTGCATCAAAGGTATGGCCACATCAATCATCCTAATTTATTGTTATTACATAAAAAAAATATGGTTGAAGGACTTCCCATGTTAAAGAATGAGAACGTTGTATGTGATGGATGTGCATTAGGAAAGATGCTCATAGATGAATTCCCCTCTAATCCTAATAAGAAAAAGAGAGATGAATTCCCCTCTGATCTTGTGCATACTGATGTTTGTGGACCTATGCAAACTCGGTCTTTAGGAGGTGCATTTTACTTTCTGTTATTTATTGATGATTGCATGAGATATACATGGGTTTACTTCCTTAGACGAAAAAATGATGTTTTTGAGTACTTTAAGGAATTCATAACCATGGTGGAAAAGTAGACAGGAAAATCCATCAAAATCCTCCGTTCATATCAAGGAGGAAAGTATAAATCACGGGACTTCAACAAATATTGCAAAGATCATGGAATAGTACATCAGTTTACAGTACCTCACACTCCACAGCAGAACATAGTCGCTGAAAGGAAAAACAGAAATATGGTCGAGTGTGCACGTAGTATGATGAAAGGTAAGAACCTCTCAAATTCTTTTTGGGCTGAAGCCATAAATAATGCAGTTTATTTAAAGAATAGAAGTCCAACAAGGTGTCTTGATGGAGTTACTCATTTCGAAGCCTTGTATGGTTCCAAACCTGCAGTTCATAATTTGAAAGTATTTGGGTGTAAGGTTTTTGCTCATATTCCAAAGGAGAATAGGAGGAAACTGGATGCTAAAGCCATTAAATGTATTTTCATTGGGTATTGTTCTGAATTTAAAGCATACAAACTATTTGATCCTGCTACTCACAAAGTATTTGCAAGTAGAGATGTACTTTTCCATGAGCAGGAAGTAGGAAATCATGATGACAACAATCATGAGGAATGGCAGAGACTTCTTGATGAAGGAGTTAAATAAGAGCAGTAGCAGCAACAAACCACACAACAACAACCATCCCCACAAAGACAAAAACAATAGCAACAAGAAGGACTCAGTAACATGGACAATTCAAGTAGTCACAGTTCACCTAGAGGTGAAGACAGATCTTCACAAAGTGGGGAGGAAGATAATCAGTTGAGAGGATCTTCACGACAGATTCATCTTCCTGAGAGGTATAAAGACTATGCCCTAATGACTAGCATTTCAAATGTCATAGAACCCATGAGTTTTGATCAAGCTAATGAACATGATGAATGGAAAAATGCAATGGAGGAAGAATATGAATCTATAATGAAAAACAATACTTGGGAATTGACTGAATTGCCTAAACATAAGAAGCCCATTGGATGCAAATGGATATACAAACCCAAGTTGAAATCAGATGGTAGTATAGATAAGTATAAGGCTAGACTGGTGGCAAAGGGGTATTCACAAACATAAGGTATTGATTATGCTGAAACATTTGCACCAGTAGCTAAATTGAATACTATCAGAATGTTAATTTCTTTAGTTACAAAGTACCATTGGAAGCTACATTAGTTAGATGTTAAATCTGCATTTTTGAATGGTGAGTTAAAGGAAGAGGTTTACCTTACTCAACCTGAAGGGTTTGTGGAAAAGGGGCAAGAACACTTGGTGTGTAAGTTAAAGAAAACATTACATGGACTAAAATAGACACCTAAATCATGGTATGAGAAGATAGACTCTTTCTTTCTTCAACAGGGTTTTATGAGGAGCAAAAGTGATCCAAATCTGTATACCAAATTTGATGAACAAGGTTATATAGTATTGATTTCCTTATATGTTGATGATTTGATAATTACAGGAAGATAAATTAATTGATGAAATCAAGGATCAGTTGTCACAGGTATTTGAAATGAAAGATCTTGGTGAGTTACATTACTACCTAGGTCTTGAAGTTTGGAGAAATGTAGGCCAAAATTTTGTTTGTCAGAGTAAGTATCTCAAAGAAATACTTAAGAGATTGAAAATGGATCAGTGTAAGTCTTCTAGTGTTCCCATGCAACAGAATGTGAAAATTTCTTGTGATGATGGTTCGAAGGAGGTGAATGGCACTGTGTATAGACAGATGGTGGGTAGTCTGAATTATCTCACCACAACCAGACTTGATATTTCATATTATGTGAGTGTGTTAAGTTTATGAAGAAACCTCATGAAAGCCATTGGAATGCAACAAAGGCAGTACTCAGGTATCTAAAAGGAACACTTGATTATGGTATTAAATATACTGATGCATCCGATGTTGAGTTGACAGGTTACTCAGATTCTGATTGGGATGGCAATCCGAATGATCGAAGATCAACCACTGGATATGCGTTTGGCATTGGATCCAGGGTTGTTTCATGGAGAAGTAAACTGGCAATCCGAATGATCGAAGATCAACCACTGGATATGCATTTGGCATTGGATCCAGGGTTGTTTCATGGAGCAGTAAAAGGAAGCCTACTGTATGTTTGTCTTCTACTGAAGCAGAATATAAAGCCTCGTGCGCAGCAACTTGTGAAGCTGTTTGGTTAAGAAGACTTCTTCAAGATGTTGGAGAAGAACGACAGGAACCTACGATGATCAATTGTGATAATCAAAGTTCAATCAATATTGCGAAGAATCCGATTTTTCATGCAAGGACAAAGAATGTTGAAGCTCAGTTTCATTTTGTTAGAGAAAAGTTGCAGTCAAATGAAATAGCTCTTATGTATTGTAATACTAGTGAAAGTGTTGCTGATATTTTCACTAAGCCTCTTGGAAAGATTAAGTTTGAGCTGTTTAGGGAGATGTTAGGTGTAGAAGTCAATCCATTCTCCATTAAGGGGGAGACTTGGAAATAATGGAGTAAGCGCCAGTTCTAAGAGTGAGTTCGTAGTTCACTGTCTGTAGAGTCTAGTTGTTTATGGTTTGCATGTAACCGACTCAATAGAGTCTTTTCCTATTTAAGAAGGTAATCAATCTTCATTGAAGGATAGAGAAGTGGATCTATGAAATGCAATTAAATACTTTAATATATTAACTGAGACACCTAATCTATTAAATGTTAAGTGGATCTATCCCATCCATATGCCTTCTGTCGTATTCTCCTTTAATGGTACATCATATTTCAATCTCACTTTTCATCACATTTTGTGTTGAGTGGTGAGAAAGAGAGTTATTTTACTATTTTATGTGTTGTTTTTTTTGGTCTGAATCCAACAACATAAGATGAAATCACAAATTTTTGTTCTTTAAATTAGATTTTTGAATATATAAATGGATTCAACTTGTTGAAAAACTCATGAAATATTCAAATTATACAAATTTAATCACTCAAATATGTAAATCTAACTAACAAGATTTCTAGCAAAATTAAAAAAAAACAAAACCTAAAACACTTAATTCAAAATGTTTACACTACGAAATGAGAAACTTCAATTCAATACCTAGGAGATCAACGACAGTTTTTTATTGGATTACATGGACAACAAAAAGGAATAAAATAAGACAACTAATGTGTTATTGCTTAAAAAAAAAGGTATATAGTCTATAACCACATAGATCAATGCTCTAATTGCCATCTATCTCTGTTTAATTTAGGGTTTTTATAACCTGCTGCTAGTGAATTACATGAGCTGAGTTTATTTATGAATCCAGTCTTCCAGCCATCTCTTTTTAATTTAGGGTTTTTATAACCTGCCTGCTAGTGAATTACATGATCTGAGTTTATTTATGCATCTAGTCTTCCAACCATCTCTGTTTAATTTAGGGGTTGTTTAACCTACCTGCTAGTGAATTACATGAACTGAGTTTATTTATGCATCCAGTCTTCGAGCCATCTCTGTCTAATTTAGGGTTTTTATAACTTGTCTGCTAGTGAATTACATGATCTGAGTTTATTTATGCATCCAGTCTTCCGACCATCTTTGTTTAATTTAGGGTTTTTATAACCTACCTGCTAGTGAATTACATGATCTGAGTTTATTTATACATCTAGTCTTCCAGCCTTCGGTATACTACAGGAGGGACACCATGCGATTCGATCTTTTTCCAGAATAACGTCACCGTAGAGCCTTCGTAAACCAGATCAGATATCAATTTCCTTTCCTGCAGACTCGAGCCTGCTTCCAAACTGTACTTGACCTATAGAAATATCCTTTCTCGGGAGCACAATGGCTATGCTTTCTGCACTTTTACATCTTATCTAGTGCGCATACATCTCTCAACTCCTCCACTCCTTTTCCTCCAATACCCAACAGCCCATCAGTCCAATCGTTAGAAAACAATCCCTCCGGATCATATCTGTTCTTTACCTGCAAGAACTTCTCTAAATTCACTGCCCGCTTGGCCAGCCCTCTGAACAAATAACCTCCAGACTTACCCTAGTGCAATGTCCCTCCGTGCTTCTCAATCACCATTTGCTCCATCTCTTCATATACATCCTCATTCCACTTGGGCGTCTTCGGTTCTTTCGGACAATAATACAACAATTCCAGTGTAACCACGTCCTTTGCTGGTCCTAAGTATGCATCATATTTCTTAATAGACCTAAAAACTACATAGATTTCACACATGCTTGGGGGGTCGAGATCTCTGTTCTTTTTGACATCCTTAATCACTTCAAGGAGGCATGAAATGGGTACTCTCATCTCCACGTCAAAAGTGTAGGAAGTCGTCACCCGACGATCCCATGGACAGACGGTCTGATTTTTATCTAAAACCTTGTTGGAAGTGCAATTCTTCTCTTGCTTCCGGTGATGGCAGCCCTGGCATCCTCTAGAACTCTGCATGCGATGATTGAATCCAGTCACCGGGTACCTTGTGAAGACTTCAATTTCGTTGTTGCAAAACCCACTACCGTTAGTCACAGATGAGGTTATTTGTTCTCTGACATAAGAGCGCAGTCTCACATAATCTTCTGTAGCTTGTATCATGTCAGCTACGTGCAAAGGATTATGATCAGATTTAGTCAAAACGTATGTATACACTTACACGCAACATCAGAATTTTCAATGTCGACTACCCTTGACGGCAACAACTTTCTCTTAAGTATAACCTTTTGTTATAATATAAGGAAACAACTTTCTCTTAATTAAATCTTCAACCAATTATTATTTATTTTATTGTGAGCTTAACATTAACTTATGAAATTAGAATGTTGTATGTTAAATTGTTTATGAAAAATATAATAATTATGTGAAAGAAAGATAAAATTAATGAATTTTTTCTTATGCCACCTAAGCTAATATCATTACACATAATTAATAAACTTAATAGTTACAAAAGTTAACATATTCTAAAATAGAATGGTATTTGACTGCCATTATTTTGGTTTTATACAATATTCATTTAACTTTAGTTGTATTCTATTTTAATAATATTCATAGTGAATTAGTCTATTTTGTGTAGATTTTGTAATTATTATTTTTTTCCTACTCAGTTTGAATTTTGTAATTGTTATTCTTTTCATATGTGTGTGTGTGTGTGTTCATGTCTCTATATCTCACATAATCTACAACATAATCATGTAAGGAAACAAAAAAAGTATGGACATAATTGAAATTACTAATAAACAAAAAAGTTAATAACCAAGACAGATATTAGTGACTTGTTGGTGATAATTTTTGACATGATGATAACCACTATGATAATTGAATTTACAAAAATTTGGGACCAAACCTTTAATATATATGGTTACCATGTCCAATAATTTGCAAGAAAAAAGTAATAATTACCATGAGCATGGATTTACAATCAAAAGAGTTGTCATGTAATTAGTGCTTTAAAAGGGGCCAAAAAGTTCAGTAATCCACTTCAGATGGTATACATGTATATGTCATTGGAGTGGTTACGCTTCGAAGTTGCATTCACTATGCATGCATCCAACTCCATTTTCCATTCACTATGGGTGCATCCAACTCCATCAGTTTCATGGTACCCAAGATTGAATCATGGTCTAGATTGTTGTTAAAGAGATCGCAACCCCTAGGAGAGGGAGAAGAAAATGATGGAACTTCTTTCATGGATGGTCTACCAGGAAGTGGGGTGCAAAACCATCTATGCTATTTATAAAGAGTTATAAGATAGTTTGGATGGGGTATAACACAAGAGGAAACTCCTAATTAGAAGACAATAAACATGGAGATGGAAAAAAGAGGTTGGGAGAGAAGAATCACAAATAACAAAGATTGTGTAGTGGAATGGTGATAACTGTAAATTCTGTTACAAATTTCTTTACAAGATCATTAAAGATCATTAAATTTATAGTGACATGAATTTAATTGACACAAAGTGAGGAAAAAACACAAATATCATATCAAAGGTTTCATATTATTCATAAAAAATGTGGATACATGTTTATATGTATAGGCGGGCAGTTAGGCGGACAGTTCAACTGTCGAGTAGTTGAACGAACAATGAACAATATTATTTATGTTAACATTACATAATCGGAGGATTAGTTAACATTCCCCCCCTTAATCCGAAGGGACATTTGTCATCCCAAGCATCATTCAAAAATTTTCAAATTTCTCTTGACCTAAAGCTTTAATAAAGATGTCTATAATTTGCTCTGAAGTGGAACAGTGATTGAGATGAATGGTTTGGATCTCAACATGATGTTGAATTAAATGATATTTGGTGTTGATATGCTTGGTTCGATCATGAAATTTTGGATTCTTGGTCAATTGAATTGCAAAATTGTTATCAATAAGTAGAGGCGTTGAAGTCATTTGTCTCTCCCGCAAATATTCAAGTACTTTCCGAAGCCAATTGATCTCTTTTGTGGCTTGATATGTTGCAACATATTCTACTTCAGTTGTAGAATCAACAGGTACAGTTTGCTTTTGTGATCTCCAAGTGATCGTTGTTGATCCAAGGGACATAAAATAACCTGAAGTAGACACTCCATGCTCTTTATCTCTGTCAAAATCAAAATATGAATAACCAATGAGATGGAAGTTCGAAACTTTAGAATATTTGATGCCATATGATTAAGTGCCTTTTAAATATTTGAGCACTCATTTTGCTGCGTTCCAATGACCTTCACAGGGATGATGCATAAACCTAGAAAGTATTCCTACAACAAAGGTTATGTCAGGATGAGTAGTAGTAAGATAAATTAAACTTCCAACAAGCTTCATGTACTTTGTTATATATTCAAATGCGCTGCCTTCATTTGAAGCAAGTGTTAGATTATGCTCCATCAGAGTGGAAACAAAATTACAATCCTGCATCCCAAATTTTCTCAATAGCTCTCCAATATACTTTTTTTGAGAAATAAAAATGTGCTTTGGTTGTTGATCTACTTCAATTCCTAAATAATAATGAAGCAAGCCCAAATCAGTCATATCAAAAACCTTTTATTATCTCTTTCTTAATGGATGCTATATAATCATCATTGTTTCCTGTGATTAGTAGATCATCAATGTATACGACTAGGTATAGAACTGATTTACCAACCTTCTTGACAAATAGAGTTACATCATCTAGATTGAAATGTTTGTAGTTTAATTTCAGAAGATGCTCAATTAATTTTTCAGACCAAACACGTTGTGCTTGCTTCAATCCATATAAATACTTTTCTAGTTTACATACCTTATGCTCTTGACCTTTGACAATAAAACCTCCAGGTTGAGTCATATATACATCTTCTTTCAAGTCTCCATTCAAGAATGAAGTCTTAACATCCATATGATGAATTTTCCATCCTTTCTGAGCTGCTAAAGAGAACAAAGTTTGAATAGTGCCCCATTTTGCAGTAGGAGAAAACTTTTCTGTGTAGTCAACACCTTCTTTCTGAGCATATCCTTTTTCTACAAGTCTTTCTTCGTGTTTATCAAGAGAGACATCCACTTTATATTTGTTATTATATACCCACTTGTATCCAATAGGTTTGATTCTAAATGGAGGGTCCACCAACCTCCAAGTTCCATTTTTTATGAGAGCATCATACTCTCTTTACATTGCACTTTTCCATGCATCACTAGTTATTGCTTCTTAAAAGGAAGCAGGTTCATCAACAACAGAAAAATTTAATTCATAGTCAAAAGAACTCTGAAAATTGTTCCCTGAGTTTGAAGTAACATCCATGACAAACTCATCATATTTTCTTGGAAATTTCCTTGTCCTTGTTGATATACGTACTGATTGTTGTGATGTTTCCTCGACTTCAAGAGCTGGTTCTTCAAGAGATAATTCAAGGACAGGTTCTAATTCCTTGTTTTCATTCAAAATTTCTTTTCCCACATTCTCTACATTATCTAATGGAGAACCAAAAGAAGAATCTTATGCTGTCAAAGGAAATTTCAAAGATTGATCTAGAACATGAATCCCCCTTCAAGATTTGGAAGTTCATTATCCCATTCATGATAGAATTTTTTAGAGTGAAATCGATCAAGTCGAGCAAGTTGTTTGTCAACACTGATTTCATCTTTATCAAAATCATTAAATATAACATCTCTTGAAACAATAATTTTTTTGTTTGATTCATCGTAAAGTCTATAATCTTTTGAAGTATTAGAATATCCCAGAAAAATGCACTTTCTGCTTCTTGCTCCCAATTTATTTCTTTGTTGTTAAGGAATCAAAGCATAACAGGTGGAACCAAAAACTCTTAAATGATTGACAACTAGAATATGTCCATGCCACATTTCATAAGGAGTTTTATTTTGAAGTGCAACTGAAGGACTTTGATTCTTAATGTAAACGAACTACCTCTCCCCAAAACATTAATTTGACATTCTTAATTTTACCTAGAACACCCATTTGAGAATAATAACCAGACTAGTAAAAAACCCTATCTTCCCCAAGGTGTATATATGAAAGTATAATGACCCGAAAGATAAAATTTCTACCCCAAATACCTTGCAATGTCTTCTAAATAATCTCCAAGTTTCGTTGTCTGAATCATCCGAGAAAACAAATTTATAGCAAAAATTCTAAGGTGACTTGCTTGGAGAAGAAAAACCATAGGATCAATGATCTGATACCAAATGTTATGATCCAACACCTTAAAAAATGATAAAAAGTCAATGATTATAGTCCACTTTGAGGGGGAAGCCTCCTTTTAAAATATATCCAATTCATAATACAATATGAGATGGGATAATATTATCGTAAGACTAGGTCTCCTTAGTATATATTTGGGAGACAAAGGGTATAATTATAATGAAAGGGTGTGATGAAGGGGTTCAGAGCCTACATACACATATAACGCAAGAAACCTAATAATTCAATAAGGGGCTTAATAAGGGGTTTTATACTTAACATGGGCTTGTATGGGCATTTGTCTAGAGCTTAACATTGTTTGGGGTGCTCGATATCCCGTCAGAAAGGTCTATCCAAGGAGTACACATTCTGTTTGGCCTAACATATGCCTTCGACTATATGCTAGGTGTTGTCGAGCCAAATAAATGTTGTGAAAAAAATGTTGTTTAGGGCATCAAAACAACCCCGAAATTTTGGGACCCGAAAAATTGTTGAAGAACTACCAAGTTGGAAACTGTGTTTTGGGCTAGTGGAATAGGTGGGTAGCCACCGATGTCCACCTGGATCAC
>SNQJ01S0039739.1:76847-88796 GCA_010110895.2 Picea sitchensis
GTGTTAAAATACTGAGAGAGGGGGGGAGGGGGGGTGAATCAATATGAACACTTTTACCACTTTTAACTACAATATATAAACTTCAATCCTATCAATAATATATCATCAATGTATCATCGATGATCACATTCAATATATCATGACCATATAAATATACGCAACATCACATCAAATACACAGTACAACTGAATTTACGTGGAAACCCAAATGGGATAAAACCACATAATTGTTTCTTATATATCAAAGAGTACACTCATTGGAAGCACCAAATTACCAATTCTCTAGCTACAACTGGAAGGAGGCTACGACCCCCTATTTATAGGCTCCAACCTGAAGGAAGCTACAACTCCCTGAATTCTCTGTATTCAACCAGAAGGAGGTTAGAACCCCCCAATTCTTAGGATCCAACTTTAAGGAAGCTCCAAATCCCCGTGTTCTCCGGCACTAACCAGAAGGAGGCTACAACCTCCTTTCCTTGCCCCATCCTACCACCCTGAAATATAAGTGTAGAAAAAACTACCACTACCACAATCACTCAACTTTCACTGCCACTGTGAGTGTCACTGCCAATGTCACTGTCACTGCCACTGTCACATCAACCTGTAACCTGTCAACCTGTCATTGTATTGAACCTGTCACTGTCACTTCCACTATCACAGTCATCCTGTCACTGTCACTACCATTATCACAGTCAACTTGTCACATCAAATCGTTACTGCCATTGTCACTATCATTGACATACCATCATCAACCTGTCACAACTGCTGATACTCAACATAAAAAAAACCAGATCCTCTCCCATGGATACCATCACCAAACCATGTACATCAACCTATATCAACAATGCATCAATCATGCACCAACACTTGTACCATATCGTGCATAAAAAATGCACCAACACCTATACCAAATCGTGCATCAACAATGCACCAACACCTGTAACATATTGTGCACTAACAATGCACCAACACCTGTACTAAATCATGCATCAACAATGCACCAAAATGTACATCAACCATGCACCAACACCTGTACCAAACCATGCATCAACAATGCACCAACACCTGTACTAAATCGTGCATAAAAAATGCACCAACACCAAGTACATCAACCATGTACTATACCAAGTACATAAACCATTTATTGTCCCATGCATCAACCATGTATCATATGAATAAGATATCATCAATGAAGTGTCTCAAGCATAACCAAGATAGCCTCAATACCAAGATACGTACATAGCCAAGATGTGCTACTAATCAATGTACCATAACATCACTAAGACATGCACCTCATACATGTACCAAGAATATGCCTCACACCATGCACCAAATATGTGCCTCATACATATACCAATGCCTCAACAAGATACTAAAGGCATGACCATCACATCAACATATAACCGATATGTACCTCAAACCATGTGCCTCAAGTATAAAACATGTGACAATATCTCCAAGATATGCACCAACAATATACCTTAACAAATATACCTCAACCAACATGTACCATACATCCAAGATGTGCCTCAAGGCATATACCAAAAATCATAAAGATATCCCTTAAGCATGTTCCTTAATATCACCAAGATGCAAACTCATAACACATATAATAACATACCTTTACATCTGTCACTGACCTGGTGCCTCTAATCCTAATACACATACCTGTAGCTTTAACTCAGTCCTCAACAACCTGACACTAGCATCTTCCTTCACTTCTATTTTGTCCTCGTGGGACAAATACTACCTGTCACATGGGGCCTCACGTGAAGAGCACTATGCAACCCGTGGGAGGGCCTTGTGTGACACTCTCAAGCTGACCCGCGAGGGCCTGCTTAATTAGGGTTATAGAGAAGCCCTAGCTCTCTGCAGCTTCGAAACATTTTCTCTTCCTTTGCACTTTCTATGCTACCTTAGACTCGACCTCAGATTCACCAATAGACCAAAATATTCTCATAAGATAGATATTCAATGAATGTGTGTGTATATAAAATGAATGTCTCATGATGTGTATTTATACTTTTTCAACCAACACCTTTTCCTCACTTTAGGGCCGACCTGTACTTTCTTGTTATAACAACTTTACCCTTTAATTAATTCACTTGTAACCAACTATAGGCTTCTTGACCATTCTTTGGGGCTTCCAACTTCATAAGGGAATATCTACCTATCTGTGAGGAACCACATAGAATACCACCTATCATTGAAAACGACACGACGAGGAATATCCATGTATGAGTGTGTTACCTGTATTTTAAATGTGCTTCATGTCCTTATTCCTCAAACAACTTCAGGTCTCATGAACACACCTCCGGGGCTTTGTGTAGACTTCATCAAATGCAACCATCACATCTGCTAACATCAAGCACTCTTGTTGAATTCAATGAAAACTAACTCACCATCAATATCGGCCACAACTTTGGGGTATCTCGAATGCTCCAAGGGTTGACATCAATGACAACCAACTATCCAACAAATGAAACATTATTTCTCCTTGCATGGAATCATTGATGACTTGAAAAAACTTCATATCGATGTCCTTTATTTGGATCCCAAATTATGGTAATGATGGAAATGGCACAAAAATTCACACAGAGGGTATATTGCTTGGATTCAATTTGTTGCAGACCTTTAAGAATGCTTAGACATAGACACACATCATTTGGATCATTTGACCAAGATTAAATAGTCTGGTATAGTGGAAGAATACATCGTTTCTTTTGAGCAATTAGCTTTCCGACCTGAAGGCATGTCTAACATATTCTTCCATGAGTTCTTTATTAATGGCCTTAAGGATAACATCCAAGCTCATGTCCTAATGGCTTGCCCCCAAACCTGGATTGAAGCTACTCACTGCACCAAGGAAGCACAACATGTAGTCTCTTCTCAAATAAAAAATCCCTCCTTTATTCCCTATTCCCGACCCACCAATCTATCCCCTACTTCCCCTCCTCTTAAGATCTAGAAACTCACTAGGTAAAAAATGGTTGAACACCAACTTAAAGGTCTTTGCTACAACCATGATGAAAAACATTTTTCTGGGTATAAATGTAAGAAGAAAAATATTTTTATGTCCATTTTTTAGGACATTTCAGAAGATGATGGTGATGTTTCCCCTTTTGAAGCGTTTCCCTAGGCTAATGATCATAGCCTTCCCTTTGATCCACCAGAGGTTGAACTAATCATATTTATGAATGCTCTCACTGGTATCTCTTATCCCCAATCCCTTAAAGTAAGCTATCTTGAGAATAAGAAAGTCATTCTCCTCATTGATAATGGTAGAACCCATAATTTTATTCATCATTGAATTTCTCAAGAGACCCTTTGTTATATCCGTGCAATCAATAACTTCCAAATCATGATTACTAATGGTGGTTCCATGAAATGTGGGGTCGTTGTGAAAATGCACGCCTGCAAATTGGTCATTATCACCTAAAATACCACATGTTTTCTATTGTCATGGGTGATTGCAACAGTGTTCTAGGTGTTGAATGGTTATGCACACTAGGCCCCATCATCATGGACTTCAAGGAATTATCCCTGAGTTTCCAACAAGATGGACAACACTACTAGTTCCAAGGAATCACATATGGTTCCCTCGAGATCATCAGTTCACATCGAATGGAGAAACTCCTCAAAAAATGTCATTTTGGTGTGATGTTCATCAATAGAAGGTCGGATACCTTAATCTTCCAAATGCTAATTTTTCCTATTAGGCACATGATATTGCCCAATTCCATGCCATCCATGTAGTTGAGACTCCCTCACCTAATGTTCACCTCGACATGCAACATATAATCTCCAAGCACCACTCTTTTTTTTACCATCCCCAAGGAATCCCAACTTCCTGTGGCCCCCATGATCATTCCATTCCACTTTTCCCTAGTATTCTTCCTCCCAATGTTCACCCTTATCATCACCCATTTTCCCAAAAAAATGAAATTGAGAAAATTGTTCAAGAATTGTTAGTTGTGAGTGTCATCCGTCCCAGTACAAGCCCTTATTCTTCTCTCGTAGTCATGGTAGTCAAGAAATAAGGTACTTGGTGCATGTACCGTGATTTCTGAGCCCTCAACAAATTTACCATCAAAGATAAATTTCCTATTCATGTCATTGATGACCTTTTGGATGAATTGAGTGGAGCTCAATTCTTTACCAAACTTGATATACGTTCAGGCTACCACCAGATACGTATGAAGGAGGCAGGAATTCCCAAAACTCCTTTTGTACTCATGAAGGCCATTATGATTTCTTGGTCATGCCCTTCAACTTGTGTAATGCACCCTCCATTTTCCAAAGCCTCATGAATAATGTCTTCCACCCTTTAATATGTTAGTTTGTTTTGGTCTTCTTTGATGACATCCTTATTTATAGTAAAAATTGGCAAGCCCATCTTGCCCATGTGGATCAAGTGTTAAAGTTTATGTCTTGGCATCAACTCTTTCTCAGTCTAAATGTGCCTATGGAGATTCTAAAGTAGAGTGCCTATGCCATATTGTTGGTAAGGATGTTGTCCACATGGATCTTAAGAAAATAAAATCTATGAAGGATTGGCCCCGCCCTAAAACTATTAAAATTTTGTGTGGTTTCTTGGGTTTAACTGGCTATTATAGAAAATTTGTTCCAAATTATGGAAAAATCGTAGCCTCACTCATTGCTCTGCTTAAAAAGAATTCTTTTAGTTGGAATACGACCACTGATCAAACCTTCTACGCTTTGAAAGGGGTTATGTCTACGACTTCCGTTCTGGCACTATTTGACTTCACAAAGACCTTTGTTTTGGAATGTGATGCTTATGGGAAAGGCATTGGGGTGGTTCTCATGTAGGAAAATAGACCTTTGTCCTTCACTAACAAACAAATTTCAGAGAGACGCTTGGGGAAATCCTCCTATGGAAAAGAATTGTTGGCTATTTTGCATGCGGTGGATCTTTTGTGTCCTAGCTTGTTTGGCCAAAATATCCGAATTAAAACTAATCATTGTAGCCTCAAATATTTTTTGGAACAAAGAATTTGATCCCCTGAGCAATATAAGTGGTTGAAAAAAAATGTTTGGCTATGATTATGATATCATTTACAAGAAGGGAAAATAGAATGTGGTTGTTGATGCTCTTTCCAAGAAATATGAAGAAGAAGGGTCCCTCTTCTCACTCTTCTTCATTGTAGCTGATTGGTTAAACGTCGTTCGCCAGGAATGGTACCAAGATCCCAAAAATTCTAGTTTGATCCAACAATTGCAACAAGACCCTCGTACATCTCTGGGATACTCTTGGAAAAATGAGGAGCTTCACTATAAAGGTTGTCTGTATTTGAGAAAACAGTCCCACTTTAAATCCACTTTGCTCTCTAAACTTCTTTCTTTTCTTATAGCAGGGCATTCTGGCTTCCACAAAACATATGAACAAATCAAATGTTCATTTTTCCGAGAAGGCATGAAGCAATAGATCCACACTTTTGTGCCCGAATGTGATATTTTCCAACACAACAAGGGAGAAACAATCAAAACTCCAGGCACACTACAACCTCTCCATATTCCACCTACTATATGGACATATATCTTTATGGACTTCATTATTGTCTTATCCAAATCGGGTAATAAATCATTCATCATGGTTGTGGTCAATCACCTTTCCAAATATGCTCATTTTTGTGCCGTCCAACACCCATTCAAAGCCTCTATAGTGGCTCAAGTTCTTATGGACAATATCTTCAAACTCTGTGGAATGATCCACTTTATAGTCTCCCACCTTAATCCAACTTTCACAAGCAACTTCTAGCAATAATTTTTCAGGCTCGAGGACACCCAATTGCATCTCAACACTGCCTATCATCCCCATATCGATGGTCAAACCAAAGCTATCAAAAAGTACTTGGAAGCATATTTGCGGTTCTTTTCCTCTGAACAACAATCTCAATGGGCTCAATGGTTACGTTCGCAACCACACTTGAATGGTGGTACAATACATCTTACCATGGTGCTACTCGCATGACTCCATTTGAGGCGGTCTATGGTCAAAATCCACCCTCATTATTATCTTATCTACCTAGTGTGTCCAAGGTCCAGGAGGTCAACCAAACCCTTATAGTTTGAGCTGATGTTCTATATACCCTCAAAGGGAATTTGATTATGGCTCATAATAGCATGAAACAACAAGCTCATCAATGTTGTTTCAAATGTCATTTTTGTGAAGGGAATCAAGTGTTTCTTCGTCTCCAACCTTATAAGAAAACTTCTCTCAAAGTTAATCATTTCTAGAAACTTGCTCCAAATTTTTATGGACCTTATACAATCCTCAAGTGCGTAGGGCTTGTGGATCACAAGTTAGCTCTTCCCAGTCACTCTAAGCTCCATCTAGTCTTTCATGTGTCTTTCTTAAAGAAGGTGATTGGAACCAAGTGCCAACTACAAACTAGTCTCCTAGAATTGGATGAAGAAGAATCTATTTGGTTGTAGCCACAAGTGCAATCCTGGCCCAACGTGGGCCTTGTCTTTGTTAGCGCACTATTTAGGAAGTTTTAGTACAATGGAAGGATACACCACCCAAGGATGCCACATGGGAGTCGATCGCCATTATCCAACAATTTGCAAATCTCAAGCCTTGAGGACAATGATGTTCTTTAAGGGGGAGGGCATGTTAGGGTCCTAACCTCCTTAACCCCTCAAGTATGTAGAAAAGGTCGTCATTAGTAAATACGGTCTATGTAAAATGTGAACATGTCTAATGTAAAAAGACTTACTAGAAGGTTACGCTTCTAGAAAGTTCTTCCTCTAGAATGTTGTCTAGAAGATAGAAATAGTATAAATAGGGGTAGAAAGCATAGAAAAAATTGTCTTGGAAATCATTTTTACTAGAGTTCTAGTCCATTGGAGGCTTCCCCCTCGAAGAGACATATGAACTTTGCTCTCAAGATAATAAATGTACCATCATTTATATCTATATTGTCATTGTGCTTGCTCTTTCGTCTCTTTATATTAACTAATTTTGATAATAATTGTGCTATGCTCTGCATATTTCCCTTATGGTACCTTATACAAAATATATCTATATTTAATAATACTTTTATATGTATATAAATATGTAAATTTTAAGATCTTGTTTTTATAAATATTTAAATATAATCAAAATTTTTAAATATAAATGAAATTTATTTTTTAATTACTTTAAATAATTTTACTTCTTCCATGTATTCTTATCCTCTTCAGTTCTCTCTAGGGATATGGAAAGGGTTTGCAATGGAGGAAAAAAAAATTCTGGCTTAAACTCACAATGTGGTTGCAAAATATTGGGGCAAAGGGGGAATACTGAAATGGGCAAAGTTTTTTTTCTCTCATGCCTCTTGTTGGAAAGGGACCCCAACACCTTCTTTAATAGGCCAAAATGATATTTATTTGGTTGGGTGATCAGTTATGGGCGGTCAAATGGTTAGGTAATACCTGAAAACCCGTATCCCTTTGCAATTTTTTATTTTTCATGCTTTTTGTGAGTATACACGGGCTGTAATGGTGCAGAGAGCGTGTGTACGGAGGCAATAGTGGTGCAGGGTGCGTACATCTTCAAAAAAATGGTTTTTTAGAAGAGTTGTTCAATGATGGCTTGGAAAATATAGCAAGTAAGATGGCATGATGCCAGGTATGCATGTCTAGTGCAATTTAGGGTTATAACACATAAAAATACATTTACATGTCTTGGTGGAAATGGAAAACAAAGAACTGTGAAAGGAGTTCCAAGACCCATCTCTATAAGGGAGATTTCAACCTTACAACTAAAAAGATGTTTTAGGAAAGGATGTCAATTGTATGCAACTCATGTGGAAGACACAGATAATACAAAGGGGCCAAACCTTGAATATTTCTCGGTGATATAGGAATTTGAAGATGTATTCTAAGAAATACCAGGATTTCCACTAAGGCGGGAGATAGATTTCTCAATTGATTTAGTTCCAGGAGCTGCCCCCATGTCAAAAACACTTTACAGAATGAGCACACCAGAGTTAAAAGAATCACAAATGTAGTAGGAGGAATTGTTGAAGAAATGGTACATAGGTCCAAGTGTTTCACCTTGGGGAGCACCAATACTTTTAACCCAAATTTATTGAGAAATTGTTGGATTTGTACATTTGAGTGGTTAATTTTGTATAATCTTAGTCTTTTAAGGGTTTTTCAATAGGCTGAATCCATTTCCACATTCAAAAATGTAATTTAAACAATAAAAAATTATGATTTATTACAAATTTATATCATCCAAATTCAACAAAAAAATCAAAATGTAAAACAGTTAAACAACAGAGTACATTAACCCAGCAATTTAACCGGTGGCTGATGAATGCTGAGAGGCAGCCTGCCATACTCCATTGTAGCTTAATGTGACAAACATATTAAAGAATAATCAATGTTAATCAGACACTTTAATGATTGAATGACATGGGCTAGCATTATATTGTTAAATCTTAACCTGTTTACATCACTATAAATATTCTTTTATCATTAAATCTCATACACATTATATAATTTTAATTAAAAAACTGATTATTCTACAAATTTTCAATAAATATACTACACAAATGCTTCCTTCCTGAGTTGAACCGTTGGCGCATTGCCTTGCATGAGGGGATTTGGGCATTATTGCCTGACTGGATCACCCAAATTGAGCATAGAACCGGCTATGGCTACAGACAGGGCTGCAATGAAGTTGGGATCTGCCTTGATAGAAGACACACAATCCTGCATGACTGAAGAATACTTACCCAATTCATTCTGATCCAATACCTGGCCCATATCGCGAGACAATGGAGTCGAGTGTTGGAAGCTGCCTGCCGCCAAATGTGGAGGCTGCGACTGTAATTCTGGATTGAGCCGGTTCTCTGTGAGGTCGAGAGTAATTGTGGGAAACRTGYTCGAGGTCGATATTCTGTCAATGCGGGTTATAAATGGGTTGTCTTCAATGAGATTTCCTCCATTCATCCCTTCACAGATGAGTTGGTTGGACGAGCGAGCGTGCATAGCACTCGGAGAATGACTGTGTTCGCCTTCGTAGGTTGTTATTACAATCGTAGGGTCTTCGGCGCATCTCTGAACCTGCTCAGAATTTTGACATATTTAAATTAACAGACAGGCTAATTGGATGTATTTCATAGTCGATGAGAGTATGAGTAAGAAATTTCTCTGGGAAAAGGACGAGATCCAACCTGTTTTTTCACTGGGTAACCAGGTGCCCGAGCGCATTTGTAATAAGATTTTGGATGTGTATTGTGTTTTGTCATCTTTTGCCCATACTTTCGCCAGTGGCACCCATCGCTTCTCTGAGTGGAATGTATGGTTGAAAGATCAGATCATATATATTTATATTTATGGAATTTTCCAACTGTTATTAAGTAAATGTTGGAATAGATGAAATTAATAGAACCATTTAAACTTTTAAGTAGAGTATTATTCTGATCTAATTTTGTTATTAATTTTTAAGTATATTTATTGAAAATCTTCAGATTAATCAGTTTTTTAATTCAAAATAGGCAATGTGTATGTGAAATTGTTTTTTAATTCAAAATAGGCAATGTGTATGTGAGATTTAAGAATATAAAAATATTTTTCTTTAGATCCACAAATTAAAGGTGAAGATTAACACTGATAACTTTAAACCCATGTTATTCTGCTTCTCTTAATAGTTAGAGCATCTAATTAACGCAAATTATTTATTAACCTGATTAACCTGTTGCCAAGATGTCATCCCAAAATGTCCAGAAACAAGATGCCATAGCCTCTGGGTGTTCATCATTAACACAAATAACCTAGCCCATGTCTTTCTGCTTCTCTTAATAGTTCGGACACCTGATTAACACAGATTATTTATTAATCTGATTAACCTGCTTGCCAAGATGTCATCCCAAAATGTTCAGAAACAAGATGTCATGGCCTCTGGGTGTTTATCATTAACACAACTAACTTAGCCCATGTTATTTTGCTTCTCTTAATAGTTAGAGCACGTGATTAACACAGATTATTTATTAACCTGATTAACCTGTTTGTTAAGATGTTATCCCAAAATGTCCAAAAACAAGATGTCGTGGCCTCTGGGCGTTCATCATTAACACAAATAACCTAGCACATATCATTCTACTTCTCTTAATAGTTAGAGCACCTGATTAACACAGATTATATATTAACCTTCTTGAAAAGATGTCATCCCAAAATGTCCAAAAACAAGATGTCATAGCCTCTAGGGGTTCAATAGAAACAAGTTTAGTGGCTGTGCTAGTTATGTCGAAAGGCGTACACCTATTGATCATGGGCACATTTAATAGGTTTTTAGTGCTTAATCAGTTTTGTATGGACAAGATTAAATATTGATGGAATATTCTTAGTAGTCCCAATAAATCAATGATTGTGATTTCAACAACTAACTTCCTCACTATTATAAAGATATCAGTTTACATGTTTATTTTTTTACTTTTACTTAATCATATTTAAAATTTACTATGGTGGCTAACTGATTGCTATGTATGAGTGATTAGGGTTTCATTTCTAGACCAACCTAAACCTTTGACCTTCACCAACCACGTTCTGGACACACTGGACACACTGCCTCCTTCCAGCCAGCTCCTTCCGTCCACCTCTGGACCGTTTCTCTTTCTCGACGATTCAGGTTTTGCAAGCCATCCTTTCAACTTTTACCAACCACAAATTTGTAGCTTTGCTAATTTTAATCCAATAACTTGCACGGTTGTGCTAGTTTTAATCCAATATTGATATAAATAATTTAAAATGAATGAAAAATCCAAATAATTTTTATTTTATTTACATTATTGAATTCCAACCACACTAAATTTAATCCAAAATTGATGTAAATGATTTAAAATGAATGAAAAATCCAAATTAATTTTTTATTTTATTTATATTATTGAATTCCAACCACAATAGAAAAATTTGCTATCAGATTAAAGAACTCCATGAAATAAATTTGGGTATTACCTCAGATTCGTTCGTTCTTGTCTTCACGACTATGATTCTTCTAGGCGCGGTCTGTTCGCAGGATCCCCTGCTCGGTACCCGCTGATGCATCTTGTTCGGCGACTCCCCCTCATCCATGGACGTATTGATTCCATTCTCACTCTGTTCCAACTGCACGTAATTTATCTTCCTTTTCTTTGAAGGCAGGTGGTAATCTTCCGTAAATTTGACATTCTTCTTTTCCTTTTCTTCACCTCTTTCGCTACAACCCGAAAACTGATCAGATTGGTGGGAAACTGCACGGCCGGAGTCGACATTAGCAGACCCTGGACACAATATACTTTTGCTTTGAAGATCTGGATTGAATATCTACTAAGAAAACAAAAAAGATTAAGAATTTGTTGAGATTCATCAAGGTTAATAATAATCTCTATGTAAAATTGGCTTCTCAAAACGGCAATATAATATACCTGGCTTCCATCAACGTACTTCGGTTGTTGCACCAGAGACCCGATAAGATAAAATATACGAGGAAAACAACACGGTGAGGTTATGCTCACTTCAATATTATTCAATGAAGACGGATTACATCCTTATATAGGAAAAAACTCGATTGAATCGGTTACATGCAAACCAAAGACAACTAGACTCTTAACTAAGAACTGACTCTTAACATGTCTACAAATGACTCTCACAACTGAAGCTTATAATTGGTGTTTACAACTGGCACTTTTTCCATTATTTCCAAGTCTCCCTCTTAATGGAGAATGGATTGACTTCTACACCTAACATCTCCCTAAACAGTTCAAACTTAATCTTTCCAAGAGACTTAGTGAAAATATCAACAACATTTTCACTAGTATTACAATACATAAAAGCTATTTCATTTGACTGCAACTTTTCTCGAACAAAATGATACTGAGCTTCAACATGCTTTGTCCTTGCATGAAAAATCAGATTCTTCGCAATATTGATTGAACTTTGATTATCACATCTGATCATC
>SNQJ01S0039740.1:0-26288 GCA_010110895.2 Picea sitchensis
GCCCGCCAGAATTAAGGGCAACACAGAAAAACCCAATACGCAATAAAAACAAAAGCCGACTGAGCAATAGGAAACTGATGAAGATAAGCCAGAACCACATGGGCACAACTTCAATTGAAATGTCATAGGACTCTTCTAAATACGTTTAGTAACTTGTTAAGGTCAATATCATTTAAGTCAGGCATCATTTAACGACGATTCCACACATGAAATCAGTTCAACTCCTAGGTAGCTTGCTATGCATTTTGAGGAAATGAGCCATTTTACTTAAGTGAAAAATTAAGAATTAAATACCAAAAATCCATTAAAGAAATAAGGGAATAAGGGCTGCATTAAACATCCATTAAAACTATTTACAAGGATAACGCCTACTAACCATAAGTAAGATTTAAACATCAAACACATCTTATATCACGCTAACCCTACGAAATTCCAATTTCAATGCATCCATGTGCTATCAAAGAACTGTAAAACCACAATACCCCTTTTTCATACATGATAACCATATTACCCCCTTCATTTTATTTAATTTGTGAAGGCCTGCAACTAAAGTATCTAAACTGTAATAACTAAACTATAAATGATACCATTCTTAACTTTACCATAATGACAAATATATATTATAAAAGATTACACTACTCTAGCGTTATCATGAACAATGACAGTATTGGAAGTTGGCATTCCATAAATATTAGTATTAACTTTAACCACTAACATTCCATTGACATCTACATTACATTACATGAACATTCATTACATTCCATTAACATATCATAACATTACATTACATTCAATAGAATAAGTAAAGTAACAAGATTCTATGGAAGGGAAATTAAAACTATTCATTTTATAACAATAAAACCAAGACAACATTATATAACCCCCATCCCCTTTTTATTAACGTGTTCTTAAATCAATGGGAACCCAATTTATATTCAGCGCTAGACTTACTGCCAAAAGCTTAAAGGAGTTTTACTGCCTTAAGGAATAAAAGAGATTTACTGTGAGGCAGAGTAAAAATTTCAGAGGTAAAGGCGAAACGCCACATAATTCTATTCGCGCTATAAAAAGGGTGAGAAGTGCGGGTAAGAACTGGTGCATTACCAGTCTGCAAGGCTGGGGGGAAAATATACGAAGCTGCCACGCCTATCAGAATCACACCAGGTGTCAACAAGGGAAACAGTTGCCGAAACAACTGCAATAAATTCAATAAATTCACATTTATTTTGAAACAAACTTTATCTCCATCCTTGTTCTGACAAAGGTTGATGAAATGCATTTTTTGTCTTTGCAGGTTTACTACCAACTCTTGTTTTCCTGGTGCGAGGCGACGTCTGTGGGAGAAAGCTTCTCGGTAGATGCTCTCCTGGTTCCAGAACTAATCGTAGAAAAGTCAGAGTCGTCCGTTCCTCTGATCTTTCCGTACAAAAGACTCCACGATGATTTGAAAGCTGTAATTCATCCTTACAATTTATGTGTGAACGGATCTCGAAGGAATGTTGAAATTATACATTCAATTTTAATGTTTATACTTATTTGAGAAGAAAGAGAATTTTAAATGTTTTGTTTCAGAATTATTTCTTTTGAACTTAAAATATAATATAAAAAAATATACATCGTATATTATTTCTTTGTGTAACTTTGATATAGTGTTTTATTAAATGAATGGTTATTTTCGTCTCAACAATTCTTTGATAAAGTGTTTCCTTAAATCAATGGTTATTTCCGTGTCCGCATTTCACTGAACTTTGAAGATTGTAATTCATTAAATGAAAAATATGAAATCATGTACGAACTGTGAATAAATGAACTATGATCCGATCTTGGGTACGAACTATGTAAACACTGGATTCAAAGTAGAGTAGTGGTAGTAAGCACTGGGTTCAAAGCAGAGTACTGGCAGTTTCACTGGGTTCAAAGCAGAGTGCTAGCAGTTCGATGCAACTCAATTCCTACAGTACATAGTACTGAAATCACTGAATGACAATCGTAAATAAAGACCTGAATGACAATCATAAATAGTTAACCACAATTTCAACTAATTGAAACGAAGTTTACGCAGGTCTAAACATTAAGTAAATCTCTAAACTTTAATTAAAAGCTCTAAAAAATAATTAAAGCTTTCCAAATAAGCATTGGAAGAAGTAAAGCCGACAATAACACTTTAAACCTACAAGCCAATAAAATTTTAACAAATATATATATATATATGTATATTTTTTAAAAGAAATAAATACAAATATTCTAAGTTAAACATTACACTTCTTGAAAAATTAGAAAGTAAACCCTAAACTAATATGAGTTCAACGATGAACTCATCGCTATAGTCCCTGGGCTTTCGACAGGGACCAAAAAATGTACACATTTTTTATTTTTGCTATATACTTGAAAAATTTTACTAAGCCATTCACTTATTAGTCCCCGCCGAAAGCCCAGGGACTATAGTGATGAGTTCATCGTTGAATTAATATTAGTTTAGGGTTGACTTTTTAATTTTTCAAAAAGTGTAATGTTTAACTTAGGATATTTGTATTTATTTATTTTAAAAAATATGCATGTATATTTTTGTTCAAATTTTATTGGCTTGTAAGTTTAAAGTGTTATTGCCGGCTTCACTTCTTCCAATGCTTATTTGGAATGTTTTAATTACTTTTTAGAGCTTTTAATTAAAGTTTAGAGCTTTATTTAATGTTTAGACCTGTGTAAACTCCATTTCAATCAGTACAAATTATAGTTAACTATTTATGATTGTCATTCAGGCCTTTTATTTACGATTGTCATTCAAACATTTCAGTACTGTATATTATAGGAATTGAGTTGCATCGAACTGCCAGCACTCTGCTTTGAACCCAGTGAAATTGCCACTACTCTGCTTTGAACCCAATGTTTACTGCCACTACTCTACTTTGAATCCAGTGCTTACACAGTTCGTACCCAAAATCAGATCATAGTTCATTTATTCACGTTTCATACATGATTTCATATTTTTCATTTAATGAATTACAATCCTCAAAGTTCAGTGAATTGCGGACACGGAAATAACCATTGATTTAATGAAACACTCTATCGAATAATTGTTGACACGAAAATAACCATTCATTTAATAAAACACTATATTGATTCATTTAATAAAACACTGTATTGATCGCTACACAGAAATGAAACACTGTATCCAAAGTTACACAAAAAATAATATACGATGTATATTTTTTTCATATTATATTTTAAGTCCAAAATAAATAATTATAAAACAAAACATTTAAAATCCTCTTTTAAAATTGAATGTATAATTTCAACATTCCTCCGAGGATCCGTTCACACAAATTGTAAGGATGAATCGCAACTTTCAAAACATCGTGGGGTCTCTTGTACGGAAAGATCAGGGGAACAAACGACTCTGACCTTTCTACGATCGGTCCTGGAACCAGGAGAGCATCTAACGAGAAGATTTCTCCCACAGACGTCGCCTCGCACCAGGAAAACAAGAGCTGGTAGTAAACCTGCAAAGACAAAAATGCATTTCGTCAACCTTTGTCAGAACAAGGATGGAGATAAAGTATGTTTCAAAATAAATGTGAATTTATTGAACCTGTGTCCAAAGCTTGCAAATAAATATCGATCTACATGTTTGGGAACACGCAAAGGTGGTTGAATCTCTTCTGCAGAAACTGACCAAAACAATGACAGTGGCAACAAGGAGTTCTCTTAACTTATTGCAAGAATAGTCCAGTCTGTTCGTGCCCAATCATCAATCTTTCCATCATTTGCAGGTTTGATGCCTTTGCTTTCATCTCCCCTTTTTCTCGTTCTTTATGTTTAAAATCTCTAAATTAAATTCAACTTAATATAACATTTTCAGTATACATTTTCAGTATATTCATAATGTTTTTCTAGTATTGTTTTTTGTGTAGTAGTATTATTTCTGTGTTTTTCTTAAGTAATGTAACATTTTTTTGTATATTTACAATGTCTTTGTTTAAAATGTCTAAATTAAATTAAAATGTTTAAAATGTATATTTTCAGTATACATTTTATGTATATTCATAATGTCTTTCTAGTATTATTTCTGTCTACTATTGTCTCTGTGTTTTGCTTAAGTAATATGACATTTTTTGTATATTTACAATGTCTTTGTAGTATTATTTCTGTCTTTTGCTTCATCAATGTTTGTATGAAATGAATCATAGATACAAATACACTTAAATTCTAAATTAAGTTAGGATCATTACCTTGAGTAAAATTGATAAAGGAAGACTCCATCGTCCTAGCTCTCCTTACCAAGAGTCGTCATCTTCTCATCCTTAGCTCTCGACACTGTGGCATTAAGTTGCATTGAGTTTAGTTTTCAGTAGCAAGTCTGAATATTTTACAAATCAGTGCAGAAAATTATTGAAATGAAATGCATACTTTATTGAAATGAAATGCATAAATTATTGAAATGAAAGTCATAGTGGGAGCTTTCGGAAGTCACTTTGCAGGTCAAGGCCGCAGGAACAGGGTAGAACACAAGAGAAGACCTTATTTACCCTCAATAGTTCGTGTGCCGGAGATGAGGTGCTTGGGAGCCCATGCCCTTTAGTTGCTCCTCATCACTTGCTTTTGCACCTCTCGAACCCTTATTGTGGCTCTGAAGAAGAGATACTAGATCGAGTCAAGGGAGAATGCCGCTACTGTCGAACGTAATTGTTGATCTCAATTAGTAGTGCTACGAGCTAGGGCAGTTCCAGCTAATGCGGATACTACCTCATAAAAGTCGTTCCTACTATACGTACGGATAAGACAGGACGGGGGATTTGGTTGTCACTTGCTATTTCTAGGAATATTGACTTTGCTTGTTGGACTGATAGGAGTTCCTTTTTATCGTCCAGGTACGGATTAAGCCGTTTACTCAGCATCATAGATAGAGGCATAGCAGGAATGAGCCCAACACCTACCGAGGAACATACCCCCATGAGTTCCCCTGTCATTTACATTTTGGCATAAAATAGGCCTACCTTCTATTAAAGCTCCCTTGTATGGTTACCACAATTGTACATGTTCTTTGATCCGCACCTAAAAAAATGATACCCTAGCCACTAACCTACTAGTGCCACTATCTTCTTCCCAAGTGATGACTGTCCTTTTTGCTATGCCAAATCCCCTTGTCAAAATCGAAGGTCCAAGGGCCCTCCATTTAGAACTTGATGTGGACGAGAGACCTATCTACTTCGGGTGCCCACATAGACTACTCATCATCAGGATTAGGGTTTTTCAGGCTTGCTGGGGCAATTAACTTTACCCCATCCCCATAGACCATGAACTTTGAGGCGGAATGGGGCACCACCTGTTTTAGGGGAGCTATATCTTGTTGTTTTCTATCCTGTGTTATGAGGGTCAAAAGCATGCTACACATAGGAGTTCCGATCGATCAAGCAAGAAGTAAGACGACCACCCATGCCCTAAAGCGGTAAGATCTAAAAGCCATGCCAATTGGTCTGGTCTGTTAATTCAAAAACCTCTCCCATACGGTCGAGCGGCTCCTATCCTTGCCCCTCACAAATAGAACAGAAAATGGCACAGTGATATTATACGACAAAGTACATACAAGACAGAATGTGAGGCAGATTCTTCTTATTTTCTTTGATCTAAAACTTTTCATGAAAACAAAACTCCCATGGATTGAATGAGCTTTGGTGGGTACCCTCGTGTGTGCCAAAAATCACAATGGCAATAACGAATGGAAATTTTTCTGGAAAGCAAAATTTCAAAGAAATTGGATTGAATGAGCTGAGGTGCGTATACCTTAGCATGTGCCAAAAATGACAATGGCAATAACGAACCTCCAACTTGCTTAAGGTGTATGCGTAGAGGCTAACACAATGAATAGGCTAGAAATGAACAACAATAGAACAAAAAATGGCACATTATACGACAGAGTACATACAACACAGAATGTGAGGCGGATTCAAACAACCTTCTAATTATTGTTCTTATTTCTTATGGAGTCTTTGTTTAGACAATAATGTTTGTATTTCATTTCTACCAAATAATATATTATTATTTTTCTTCACTTTCTCCTCATCTATACTTATGATGGGATTGTTACATGTAAATCAGATTGTAACGAAATAGTTTCTCATATAAATATATCACTAAAATGTAACATATTACATGTCTTGAGAAAAAAAAATTGTAGTAAATAATTAGAATACATAGAATGGTAAGCATAGCCAAATTTAACTGAGGTCATACCAGTTGATAGCACACACAGGGAGTTAAATCACAACAATTGCTGAATAAAATGTTACAAGTTACAATGACGATTACAAAAAATCGCCAAAACGCTAACCTTATCAATCGCCTTTTGCCAGGTCCATTAGCCAATACCGCTTGTAAAGACCTTGTCCTATTCAAAGAAAATCCACTGTGTTGGTTGGCAATTAAATGTACAAACTAAATAGACCCTAAACTTGTACACAAGTAGTCATTGGTCATTTGCTAGGCATGGAAAAAATCAATAAACTTTTACGAAATCAATACTCGGCATACAATTAAATCAGCCAATTCTCTCTCGAAAGTGTACTCTTGGGGCAGTTCCACCAAGAGTTGTGGTTCTGGAGTCATATTCCACATGTCCTGCAAAGAAAATTAACAATAAATAATTCCTGTACAAAACTTCGACGAGATTATCAACTCGCATTGAAATGTTATACATGCAATACTGTTGCCTGGTTGACGTGGAAATTTTTATTGTCTTCAACAAAATTTCTTTAAGCATAGTATTATAATGAAAACTGCATACAAATTTTATTATTTAAAATAGGAAAACATTCAATACAAATTTTAATATATTATTATAAATGTTATTAATATATAAATATATAAAATAAAATAAATATATATTTTAATAAATAAATGTGTCTTATTAATATATAAATAAAATGTTGATAAATAGTCTGAAGATGCCTTTCTTATATAAGAATGTTACGTTTTTACTAAATAATATGTCGATATGGAAATATTTGTTTAGCCATGATGCAGTTTGGGCAAAAATCATGAAACTCTTTTCGAAGCACAGAAATAAATACATTTCTGTTTACTTATAAAAAAAAAAACTAAAAAATAGTTTAGAGGATGTTCAGAGATCAACCTCAAGGCAACCTTCATTCAGACAGACGTAGGGCACCAATAAAGAAAAACCCTGCCTGCAAATAAGCGGATGTGGATCTAAGGATTGGAAAAAAAGAAAGAGAGTACGCCCACCTTTCTATCTCACTTGACTGGGAAAAGAGAATTAAATAGAGCATCTTTCGCGTAGCAATGATACTCCTTACTTTCACTTACCAGGCGGGAAGAAATCTAATTCTTAGGTCGCTCATATATTTAAACCATTAGTAATAATTTAGATAGAGGATAGAGGATCCAACTATAGACCATCTGATTTTTGGATAGATGATAATGTATATAGAAAGAGATGGAGAGATTAAATAAAATTTTATTAATGTCCAACAAATTACCACAAGGTAGGTCACTAGGACTAAAAGAGTACATAAAAGTGGAAATGTGAAGCAATTCCTAGATCAATGCTAAAAGCAGAAACAGATAAAGATCTAAATATCTAAATATCTAAATAAAACCTAAACGTCTAGCTGAGAGAGAATATTACGATAAGGTGCAAATACAGGAGGGAAAACCATGAACAAAAAATGTATAAAACTTGTATTTAAAGGATAACTTTGAAAATATAACAAGAGATAAAAAAGGAGCTCCCATTAATATTAATCTGCAAACATGGACACTGACCAAAGAGAGAGTTCCAACATCACAAACTCATAAAAGCATACTATGAAAAACTCAAATTTTAGTGCTTTGGAATGGAAGAGGAGTCGTTATTATAGGCAAACGATAGGGTTTTAGGGCCAACACAATTGCCATACAATAGGAAAACATTGATGAACAAAGGTAGGGGACGTACAAGGATTTCTTCGTCATCTAGCACTCCCTCCTCAATCCCAATTTTAACATCCAACTCCAGCTCTCTCTCTTCCGGAACCCCTATTAAGAGTTGATCGCCTCCTCATTCTTATCTTCCGAAACCACCTGACAACGGATAAAGAGACCATCAGCCGGGCGCCCTGAAGATGACACTCTCCCCGGGGCTCCCATGGCTGCTGGAACCCACTGAAGCCCCCGCAGACTGCCGGCATGGCCATGTGACCTCCTCTGGATCTTAGTATGGAAGTTGCCATGGCTGCCTGAGGAGTGAAAGTGGTGGAGGCCGATCCCATGGGAGCCACGTTCGAGCACCAGGAAGATCTCCATTGGCCGTCGCTATGCAGAGAGGCCGCAGAAATTTGCATGTAGACTATTTGCCAAGTTAGAACACTGCAGAAAAAGTTATAGCAAACAAAACACTGGAACGAATAAACAGTCGGAATGAAACAATTTGTAGAAAAAATCACTAGATGAACAAAGAAAACGATAAATTAAAGATATCTTTGGCAAGAAACTTCAGCAAAATAATACTAGTAATATATTTAATTTAAATTCAAAAATTAAATGATAAGATTTAAGAAATACAGAGAGATAGGTTTTAAGAAGTCATAGAAAGATCCAAAAAAACCATCTAGTAAACAACTACAAATGCACAGCTTTAACAATTTGCAGAAAAGTTGAAATTCTCCACCAAATATTTAAGTTCATTAGAAACACTGACTGACAAACAAGATTTTTAAGAAGAGTTCAAGATCACACTAATACCGCAATTTGAAGGTCTGATTTGGCGCAAACCGACTTCTGCACAAGCTTTTCTGTAAAACATTACAAAAAAAAGCAATCAGTAGACAGTCGAATGAAAATTTTCATATGAAATTGTAAATAGGGATTGAAAGGATTCACTCACCCATGGCATTTTCCACATAGACTTGGGGTCCCCAATGGATTTTTCGGGACCCCTCTTTCTCTGCTTGTCTTCTCATGGTGCGGACAAACTCGACCACCGGAATCTTTTCGTCGACATTCTCCAACTCAAGTATTAAATTGAAACCATTCGGAAGAAAAACCCTGAACAAGAATTTGTTCACCTCCGGTTCAGCCTTGAGCTTCTTCTTAGAGGGAACTCCAAGGTACCCCTAATTATTGCTTCTTTTCTTCTTGGCAGAAGATTATGCCATCTTGGACACAATAGATAGCAAACGACAGAGGGAACACTCTAATCTTGTATTGCAAGGCTTCCCTTCACACAAAACTAGCAAGAATTAACGTATGCAGCGATCTTGACATACACCACAGATATCTAACTGCTCAAAGCAAGCATGCATGTACAGCTCAAGACAAGCTATGGCATTCCGCCATTGCTACAAAGCTCCGCTCAGTAACCTCAAAACCACTCTCGCCAAACATTTGTTTCCTTACAGACAAGCATTCCTGTCTGAAAGTCCATTATTTAAAGTTTGGAAAGTCCATGCAGTGATACACAAAAAGAAGAAGCTAAAAACTGATTTTATTATCCAAAATACTAGTTCAGGAATGTACGAAAAAGAACATGTCTGAGGATTCGAACACTGGGCAGACTACGAGGCTTCAAACACTGGCCAGACTACAGAGCAAACACTCGGGAGAGTTACACAGACAGAAAGAGAACAGCCGAGTGACAAAACCAACCGTAAGATTGTATGCCGAGCAAGCATTTGTACCATCAATACCCTTGAACATGACACTAACCTCGCGGGTGCTAACAAGTTATGAAAATCGAATAAATGATTGAGAGGATCAATGTGGACGAGGATTGACACTAAGCTTGCGGGTGGTAACAAGTTATGACAACGGAATAAATGATTTAGAGGATCAATGTGCACGACGTGTAATGGGCGCGTGTAAGATTGCATGCCGAGCCAACATTTGTACCATCAATACCCTTCAACATGACGCTACGCTCGCGGGTGGTAACATGTTATCACAACATAATAAATGATTGAGAGAATCAATGTGAACGAGGAGTAATGGGCGCGTGTAAGATTGCATGCCGAACCAGCGTTTGTACCATCAATACCCTTGAACATGACACTAGGCTCGCGGGTGGTAACAAGTTATGACAACGGTATAAATGATTGAGAGAATCAATGTGAACGAGGAGTAATGGGCACGTGTAAGATTGCATGTCGAGCTAGCATTTGTACCATCAATACCCTTGAACATGACACTAAGCTCGAGGGTGGTAACAAGTTAAGACAACGAAATAAATGATTGAGAGAATCAATGTGAACTAAGAGTAATTGGCACGTGTAAGATTGCATGCCGAGAGAGCATTTGTACCATCAATACCCATGAACATGACACTAAGCTCGAGGGTGGTAACAAGTTATGACAACGGAATAAATTATTGAGAGGATCAATGTGGACGAGGATGGGTGCATGTAATATTGCATGCCGAGTGAGCATTTGTAAGATTGCATGCCGAGCCATACCATCGATACCCTTCAACATGACACTAAGCTTGCTGGTGTTAACAAGTTATGACAATGGAATAAATGATTGATAGGATCAATGTAGTCGAGGAGGAGTAACGGGAATATAACAAGGCTACATAGTAGCTTAGTACCTGCCGACAGTTAATTGAGTAGCATCTTAACATAGTACTAAATATGACAAACATATCATAAAAGTAAAACATTGCAAATACATTTTCCAGGCTTCAAACGGGTTAGAGGATCTCTGCTATTTGAGAATAACTCCGTTGCCTAACAATATACATTCTCTGCAAGGTGTTTGTTTCACAAAAGACCTGGATAATATCTCTACAAGGTGTCTGTTTCACAAAAGACTTGGATAATATCAAGCAGGAATTGTTTGTGCATTATCTTATGATGTGTAGAACAAGATAAATCAAGAGAATAAAACTCAAAATATTAATAACTTTGATGAGCAGAATGAAGATGAAATACAAAATATTAATTCACTTCGATATATGACTTCAAGTTTGCGGTTGTCGCCTTGCATGCCTCAACCAAAGAACCCCAACACTCCATGCGTTTGAACTCTCTAACATTGGAATGAAAATACACCCAAACCAGCATGGTCTCTAGCTCTGGGTGCTTCGTAAGCAGAGGCCGATCTCCATGCCTGAATGCCTTCAACACCTTTGAATTCATGAATTATTCATTAACCCAACAAAATACAACAATCTAATAAAATTAATTGGAAAAACACCATCAAACCCTTTTTAAAAAACAAAGAAAGGAAGGAAAATATGGCGGGTGTTACCACTGGTAGGTTCCTTCGCGGAGAAACGTAAATCTAGAGAATCGCGATGGCGTCGAAGTCAATGACCTCCTCTGATATGACATTGAACGTGCAGAGACATTTTTCCCTGAGATTTCGTCCACTGCGTAATTACTTTGTCTCTTTGTAACCTGTTATACCATCTTTGCAAATGTGCACATATATATAGAATTCACATGCTTTAAAATTTTGAGCCATACCAATCCTATTTTGAAAATATTCAATGAAACGAAACACAAACCAGCCTGATCTTTATTGATTGTTTGAGAAATAGCGGTGATGTCGTTGTGTGTTAGCGTATAAGCCCTGGGAAGATGCCTTGGATGCTTCTCTTCGTGTGTATCGAGGAATAGAACATTGAGCTTCAATGCATGGAAGATTGCAGGACCAAACAATCTCGCCTCCTACCAAACGAATCTCACCACCTACTCTTTTATTGGATTGTAATTGAAAGGGGGGCAATACCATCCCTTAGTTGAACCAACTCTCGTTAACTTCAATGAGCTTTTATGTTTTCCTTGGTATTTTTCTCACTGGCTTATGATTATGGTGTTGTTTGTTCTCTTTTATGCATTTTCCCTTCTCGTTGCGTCTTGTATAGTGTTGTTCTCTGTGTTATTGGTGGGGATACTCATGTTGGTTGGGGATGCTACACGGTCTGGCCACAGGGGGCAACAATGTAGCCATCCTTGGATGATTTTAATGATCCTTTGATGTAATGAGGAATTTGTTCAGGTGAAAAATTCGACCCTTCAACAATTAATGACTAAATTCAAAGAATTCGAGGACATTAGAATTGGTTTAACTTTGAGAATGGAGGAAAATTTGGTGAATTCGAGGCAACATTAGTTGCTACGTCAAATCGGTTCAATGAGATGATATCCACCATTCAATATCTTAGAGCTCATGCCCTCCCTTTGTGCTTTGTTTTAGACTACATTAGGCTTGAAACCCGAGAAACCTAGAGAAAATTATTAAATCTGTTATTAAAGGAAGTTTGTATTTCAAGGAGATTATTTGTCAACGAGTGGAAGAAACTGTAGGAAAGTATTAAATGGCAGCGTTAAAAGGAATTTTATATTTCCAAAAGGTTAGGTAGTATACAACAATGTACATTTAATTGAACTATTTATAATTTGTGTTGTAGTTGCTCTAATTCCACATATGTACCCCACGATATAAGGGTACCCCACGGTCTCTAGCTCTGGGTGCTTCGCAAGAAGAGGTCGATCTCCATGCTTGAATGCCTTCAACACCTTTGAATTCATGAATTTATTCATTAACCCAACAAAATACACCAATATAATAAAATTAATTGGAAAAACACCATCAAACCCTTTTAAAAACAAAAAAGGAGAAAATGCTTAGTTATCCATGATGGAGTTCCTTGGGAAGGCGTAAAATCTAAGTCTTGCGATGGCGTCCAGAAGCCAATGACCTCCCCTGATATGACGGTGAACATGCAGAGACATTTTGCCCTGAGATTTTGTCCACTGTGCAATTACTTTGTCTCTTTGTAACCTGTTATACCATCTTTGCAAATGTGCACATATATATAGAATTCACATGCTTTAAAATTTTGAGCCATACCAATCCTATTTTCAAAAGATTCAATGAAACGAAACACAAACCAACCCGATCTTTATTGATTGTTTGAGAAATAGCGGTGATGTCATTGTGCGTCAGCGTATAAGCCCTGGGAAGATGCCCTAGATGCTTCTCTTCGTGTGTACCAAGGAATAGAACATTGAGCTTCAATGCCTAGAAGATTGCAGGACCAAACAATCTCGCCACCTACCAAACAAATCTCACCACCTACTCTGTTATTGAACTATAATTGAAAGGGGGGCGATACCATCCCTTAGCCGAACCAACTCTCGTTAACTTCAGTCGGCTTTTAGGTTTTCCTTGGTATTTTTCTCACTGACTTATGATATTCACAACTAGAATAGTATATTCACAGAACAAAAGCTAAATCAGAAGGACAGAGCTCCAACTTCAGTAGCCATGGAAGACCAAGTTGTTTTTACAACATACTATTAGAACGAGCAAGCAATCTCCTGATGAAATTGAGAGGAGCAGAAGGAATCTTGTGGCGGAACCTCGGATGGCGCATGACATACATAACAAAAACCACTGTAATTACTTGGAAGGGCGTGGTATACATAATTATGGCAGCTATCAAGCAAAATATGACAAATAGGGTAGTGGCTCGTGGATCTCTCCAACTCAAAAGATGTTGAAGCCCTTCTCCCTGAGTAGCCATATCTCCCACCACAGTCTGTATTCGCACCGCAACGCTCCTGAGTCGATCGTATCGCATTCTCACGATGTCAGAGGATTTGGTGCTGGGGAATGTGTCGAATTCTTCGTCCAGTTCGTCTGGGTGAACGAGTTCAGCGTGGGAGAGGCGTGTGTCCATGTGGGGTGGGTGTCGTGGACGGAAACGAAATTGGCATATGCCAATCAGGAACATGTAGAGGAAGACGGTAGGAAGAATGAGCTCTGGGTACCAGATGAGAATCAAGAACATGATGTGCACTAGAACGGTTGTTACAGGATTTTTTCCAGAGGCATATATCGCTGAATCATCACCCAACCGATGTGAGAGCAGCCAGAACATTCATTATGGAAGAAATTTGCCTTACTGCGACGCATGGTCCACATATGCGAATCCACATCCATCATATACTCCACCACTTCTCGCCTCAGAGGAGGCTCGGCTCGGCTCAACCGCATTGTAACTATCTGCATTGCTTGGTATCTAAGAGCTTCAAGCTGCTGTACAGAAAGAGGATGAAGATAGTGCATCATGGAGCCATCCTTGGACGATTTTAATGATCCTTTGATGTAATGAGGAATTTGTTCAGGTGAACAATTCGACCATTCAACAATTAATGACTAAATTCAAAGAATTCGAGGACATTACGACTGTTTTAACTTTGAGAATGGAGGAAAATTTGGTGAATTGGCAACATTAGTTGCTCCGTCACATCGATTCAATGAGATGATATCCACCATTCAATATCTTAGAGCTCATGCCCTCCCTTTGCGTTTTGTTTTAGACTCTGTCAAACCTGACAAGCCTAGAAACCTAGAGAAAAGTATTAAATGCAGCATTAAAAGGAAGTTTGTATTTCCAAAGAGGTCGCCGTCACTGAGTGGAGAAACCTGCAGGAAAATATTAAATAGGAAAGTATTAAATGGCAACATTAAAAGGAATTTTATATTTCCAAAGAGTTCGTCGTAAACAACAATGTACATTTAATTGAACTATTTATAATTTGTGTTGTAGTTGCTCTAATTCTACATATGTACCCCACGATGTAAGGGTACCCCAAGTTTGAAACTATACCCCTATTATGTGCCACTATTGTTAGCTTTTACAAGTAAAATGATATTGTTTCATCACATTAGTGCAATAACTAATTCCATTATAATTGGGTTTAAATGATGGATTCATAAGTTTATTAGTCTTTCGTGTAGGTAGTGATCAAGATTAAGGTGGGAAATTGGGAGAATAAATGTGTTATAACAACCAAGTAAATAGTTAAAGACGATGATGGAATTGAAACAATGAACAATGAACAATAAATGTTGGTTTTTATTCAAAACTCGTTGACATCTATTCTAGAAGCAATCTTTGCAAGGAGGTACATGATATGCTCATGTCTTGAAATATCCTCATATAAGAGAGAAAAGCCCTAATTTATTCACAATTATAAAAGGAAGTGAAGAGACAAGGTAGGTTAAAATCCAAGAGTTAGGGGTGTTGAGATAAGCAGTGGTATTCAACTTCCGAGGGGGTTGTAAATTTTTTCATAAGAATTCAATTAGAGATTACTCTTTGGATAGTGAAATGTCTCTTGCCGAGACTCTAAAAAGTGACAACCACAAGATGGAAGACTCTGATGGTGGTTGATCTCCAAGAAATTCTAGGAATGACTCAAACCAAGCCCATAAGTATAAAAATACAAATATGTGCCAATGTTTGAACCCATCAAAACAATTATGAGAAGTTCCAAATGTATCTGAATTAAGCCCAAATGGTCTAAAAGAGTTCCTTTAGTACCATGGGTGGCCAAAGAAATGCGCCCCGCCTTGGAGAGAAATGGTATACACTACATTCATTGGGTGAACCAAGTGGGAACTTTTTTTTAATTGGGTTCTTAGTGAACCTAGGGTTAGAAGGTTCCCTTCAAGGTTGGATGTGAGGATCGGTCCATGAATAAGCCTTTCCTGGTACTATCAAGGTGAACAACAACTTCAATTATCAAAGGGGGGAGAGGTTAGAAAACTTAACCTTGAGAAGCCCTCCAAGTGGAGCATTTCACTTTTCTTTGGCTTTGTAGTAGCCTTTTTCTTCTAACAAACCCTAAAAAGTTCTAATCTAATCCTTGCAAAAATAGCTATACATTCACACAAGAAAATAAATAGATACTCAAAGAACTCTTTAAGCCAAGCTTCTCATTAATCTCCAAGAAGAAAATAAATAGATACTCAAAGAACTCTTTAAGCCAAGCTTCTCATTAATCTCCAAGGATTTGAAATGGAGGAGGAGTCTTCCTTTTATAGGTGAAGATCCTCCTCAAATATAATACAATACCATGTGCTAGCTCAATACCATGAGCTCTAAAACCATTAGCCCGATCAAAACCATCGACAAATACAACAAATGATATGATACATACCATAAAACCCTCCAAGAATAAACAACCTTTTATAAGAGATTGTTCTACAATATCATATGCCACATGTGTGGACTAGAGAGGGAGAGAGAAGGTGCACTCCTCCATAAAAGTGCCATCATCCAAGGTCTGTAGACTAGTCACACATGGTTGAAATAGCTCCAACATCCTCTCATCAACATCCTCAAACTAAGGAATGGTCCAAATGTTTGATAATAAACCCCAAATTGATGATTTCACCCCTCACATGTGTGAGTCGTCCAAATCAAAAAGTCAAGATAGATGGAACGCGTGCCCTCCTCCAAGAGGGTGCTCCTCAAGTGATTATCAAGTTATAGTGCCACATCATTATAGGGTCCAAGCAATCATGTCTAACCACTTATGTGTTCTATAACCAACCCCTCCAATGCATTAAATGCTCCAAAGTATGGTCTAATGAAGGGAAAATAATGCATGAGTGTGAATGCAACACACAATAAGGAGGGAAAATAATGCAAGTGTGAATGCAACACCCAGTTGAGCAAAAAGGATCAATGTGAGTGGTCCATGTGACATGTATGATAACATGGCATCCCTGTCATTGCTCAACGCAATGTCACAAATCCCAATGCAGTGACACGTATACCAATGTCATACGTGGATCCCAAAGAAAAATGTCACAAATCCCAATGCAGCATCACAAATCTCAAGGAAATGTACACATATCCCAATGCAAAATACCCACTTGAAGTGATGGGTCTAGCCTCTTAGCAAGCCATTAATTGGTTGCACTCGATGACATTTCTTAGCATAACATAACAAATAGGGGTTAGTTTTAATACTTGCATAAGTCTTACCAAGGAGAACAATATTAACCATTATACATGCATCAAGTCCTAGGACAACCCATATTTCCTAAGTACCTAGGTAAAATATAGGCAAAAATGAATAATAATGGTGAAAGGGAAGGAGAAGGATGAGTTCATGCGATGACCCTCGGAGTCTTTAGCATGCAAAGGTATTTTTATTCATTTATTCATTCATCTAGCTTTCATGAACTAGGATTTTATACACAAAATCCTTCAAGAGGGAGCTTGGCATTAGGATTTTATACAAATCCCTTTTATTTAGATATCCATTGACAAACTAGGGACTAGGAGCATTGGCCTCAGCGAGGTCGCATTGCTCAAGCTTTACATTTGGCTTTTGGCTTTAGCTCTTAACCTTTTTTGGCTCGTTGATTCAATATTTTTTATTGTGACCTTTCCTTTTGACCTTTGAGGAATCATACATAACCAAGATATAATTTTTTTATATCAATGGAATGAATGATGCTAGGGGGATGGAAAGTGACTAGCATAGTTAGGATGTGGACGATGTTATCTAAGCTAAGCTCTCAGTGGTATAGGTTAACTCGAGAAATAGCACACTTCTAACAGAAAACATGTTCCCCAAGGTACTATGAGGCAAGTAATAAAAAACCAAGTAATGTTATGAAGTGCTACAATATATCAATATGTATTTACCACTTTACAAGGAACTAAGAAGTTATATCACCACATCCAAATGAACATTTATAAATGAAATGTCAAAACAAAGCATATTGGAGGCATAATGCATCTATTATATCATGAGCATGGACTAAGATGATCTACACCACAACTGAGATAGCATGATCATTGACAAACTAGGGACTAGGAGCATTGACCTCATAACAAGGGGGCATTGCTCAAGCTTTACATTTGGCTTTTGACTTTATCCCTTAACCTTTTTGGCTCGTTGATTCAATATTTTTTATTGTGACCTTTCCTTTTGACTTTTGAGGAATCATACATGACCAAGATATAATTTTTTTTATATGAATGGAATGAATGATGCTAGGAGGATGGAAAGTGACTAGCATAGTTAGGATATGGTCAATGTTATCTAAGCTAAGCGCTTAGTAGTGCAGGTTAACTCGAGAAATAACACACTTCTAACAGAAAACATGTTCCCCAAGGTACTATGAGGCAAGTAATAAAAAACCAAGTAATTTTATGAAGTGCTACAATATATTGTTAGGTATTTACCACTTTACAAGGAACTAAGAAGTTATATCACCACATCCAAATGAACATTTATAAATGGAATGTCAAAAGAAAGCATATTGGAGCAATAATGCATCGATTATATGATGAGCGTGGACGAAGATGATCTACACCACAACTGAGATAGCATGATCATTCATTTAATGGAGATCAAGATAAACATTGTCTGGATCTGGAGAAGATGAGCATCACACCTCATGAAAACAACAATATGACACCCTTGCGAGGGTTTCCAAAAGTTGTCACACTTAGGGGTAACAAGAGGCTAACATAAAACAAGAACTTATGTGCATAAAATTAACCAATAAGGCGGCCCCACATTGAGCACTCTACATTACAAGGATGTACAATCTCATAATAGGGTTTATCCAACCCCCAAGATGAAACACTTTACAAGCATGATTATAATAGGGATCAACACCCCTCCTCTGTAATGGTGTTCTCTCCAACATGTTAGTACAATATTCTTCTTCCATAGTGGTATCCAAGTGCCCTCATGTAAGGTATTCCTCCTCTAACTCTCTGTCACATGCCCTCTCATGTGCCCATTGCTACTCTCATGTGTGCCAATGTGGTCGCTACACTACAATGCTCCTCCTAAACATATGTGTCCAAGTCCATCGCCAACCACCATGAAGTATGCTCCTCAACCCAAGCATCCTCAAGTGCCCTACTCCAAGTGTTCCTCCTCCTATCTAGGTATCTCTAGTAATCAAGAATCCATCTCCCCCATTGTGTGCTTCCAATGGGTCAGTCATCATGTCGATTAGGGTGGAAACCTCCTAGGTAAGGATGTTATGCTAGCACTACCACCAATGTCAAGCATCCACCCAAAAGGATCCATCCATATGTCCATAAAACATCACAAAGGGGTTAGGAGACCTACCACTCTCCTAGCAAGGTGAAAACATTTTTGGAGTAACTCCAAAAGATAACAAGAGGTTCACTTGCCAAAAAAGAATTACCTAAAAGGAAAGTTGGTCTACGGGTGAATTTGTGCGAGGGAAAAAAGAAAACAGAGAATATGGGCTTATGTGAAAACTCTATAATAGTGTCCATGAGATCAAGATCAAGGGAAAGAGGCTGCCACAATTAGGATGGGAATAGCCATGAAAGGTGGGGATTGAGGAGATATATGGTGTCTAAAGGAGAAGGAACAAGAAGGTTTGTTTCCCAAGAGGATCCAAAATAAACTCAACATATAAGATAATTGTATTAATCTTCAACAAATGACTGCAAAAGTAGGTCAATGGGACTTCTAAGTGCAAGAGTGTCGATACAAAGTGGCAGTGCAAAAGCAACTCCCATTAAAAGAAAGAGAAAAGAATATCTAAATTTAGAGGAAGCATAGATGACTAAAACAAATGTGTGAGTACTACTAAAATACAAATGTGCAAACACTACTTAAAACCAAAATCCAAAACCTCTAGAGAAATTTCCTATGTGATGGTGCAAGGAAGGTAGAAATATAGGGAATATCAAGGCCCATTGATGTTATCCTATACTAAAGGAACCCTAAACTAAAATATGGAGATAGTAGACTATCTATTGATGTTGTTTGTTACACCCCCAGATTCTATGAACTGTACCCTGTATTTTTTTACAAGAGGTGACCACTCTAAAGTGCTTAAAGTGTGATGATTTCTTTGTATGTGGTCATGATGGGATGATTTTGATGTACAAGTGTTGGCTAGAGTAACCCAGATCCCCTCAGGTAGACATTCATGGCATGCCCTCTTAGTCCCCATTCTCAGGGTGTTTGGTATTATTGCTCCCGCTGACCACCACTTTGGAGGTGATAACTCCCTCTCATGTTGGGCATTTATGTGATGGGTAGGCATGCGAGCATTCTGAGGTGGATCTACCAGGATACATGATTTCTAGGGCCCTAGTTATTCACTTATTATTTGATTTGTAAAAAGTGATTGCACTTTGTATGGGTTTTCATACCTATGGTTTAACACACCTCACCCACATGGATCGTCTCTTTTTCTTATGTATGTACCACACTTCAGGTCCTTCAAGGACTATTTTTCACATGATTATCTAATTGCACATTTTTCGAGGTACTATCACATTTTGATGCATAACATGGATCTTGAGGCATTAGTCACCATCCTGAGGCATGGACAGTATATTCTCACTCGCATGGACATCTTATACACTCGCCATGTGTCAAAAGTCAAGACCTCCCTTCTTTTGGAATCTTTTGAAGCAAATTATTCACTAAAGGAGTCAACCATATTTTCTCAAATTGGATTTGGAAAAGTGAAGAGCATGTGGAAATAGTTCTCGATAATTTTGCATTTAACGATAGAGATGATCCCTTATTAATACCAAAATCAAATCACTGGGATTTGGGTTATCTAAATCAATATATTGTACTGAATCACAACTAATTATTCAAGTTTTTTATATTTTATATTCATACTGCTATTTTTCTTTTGTCTTTAAGGAAGAAGAAACTACTACTTTCAATTGCACAACAAAGAAATACCAATGCGACTCGTTCCTTCCTTCACCAACCAGAGTAAGGATAGAGGTGTCTCTGTCAAGTCTGTAAAATAAAATTAAGCAATATAATTTTACAAGATATAGGGTATAACAAAAAATATGATGTGGAGAACCTAAAATCTCAAACAAAAACATTACAGATTCAGTGGTTAGATTCGTCCTTATCAACTACAATTTGGAGTGGAATCTAAGAATGTTTCCTAAGAAAATTCTTTCCAACTGTTGTTTTTGTTAGATTGCTAGATCATCAATATAAACGTCATCATTTCAATGTTTTATGTTTCTATTCTCTCTCACCACACCACAATGTAGTGGAATTGGTTTCGTGTGGACACTCCTCTTTTGTATGTGATAATGTTTGCATGTGTTTATGTGGTGTCTTTTGTGTGAATATGCGTCTGTGTGGTAATGTCTGCATGTATCTTTGTGTTGTGTCGTTTTATATGTTATGTGTATGTGGCTCTGCAAGTTGGTTTGTTGTGGGTGGTGGGGGAGAGAGTGTTAGATGAAACTAACATCCATACATGCATTTGCAGTGGCAAGTGCATGGGCTACCCAAATTAAACATGTTCAGTGGTCACACGACATGGTAAGTATTGTGATTTGTTTTTTATTTTTTCATTTTCTTCCATAGGTTTTCACGTTGATTAATGTTTTAATTTGTGATTTGTCCTTCGATGGGATGTGATGGGTTTTGATGTTCATTAATATTTTTTTATGGTATGTAATGAAATTTTAATGAAAGTCGATAGTTACTCATGGGTTGGTGCATGCTGCAGACCTAGCGAGATGGTCAACTAACGTTGAAAGCAACAGAAGTCTCCATAAAAAAACCTCCATGAATGGAATAATAGTTTTTCTCTTTCATATTATCTCTTAATACAGTTTCATTTTACTATAGAGTATTTTATGCGGTTGGCACTGTACTTTTTTGTTTTGTTACCATATATATATTTGTCATATCTTAACGTTCTATGTTTTTTAAAATGATGGATATCTGAAATCACTTTATCTTACAAGGAAATGAATGTTACCCAGATAGAATAGTTGATTTGCCCAAATTTTATTGTTGATTGGTTTACAAAGTTGAGATGACATGATAAGTCAATTAATGATCCATGTTTTTATCGTTGATACAATCAATCATTTCTTAGCATTCGCCTCAAGGAAGGTAGGATCGAGTCTGCGGAAGAAAGTGTCTACCCAAGTTTTAAGCGTTACAATTTTATCATATTATACAACGAATTAATTTAAAAGCATATTATTTTTCCTTATAAGTATATATATTCTATGTTAGATTTTTACATGTATTAATGGACTACATTGTACACCAAGTTTCAGTTAGACTTCATTTTATTTCATGAATTTACATGTACAGTTCTCCAATAGATTCATGAAAGAAAGAAAGTCTACATAAAACCTAGTCTGCAACGTAGTCCACCAATACTTATAAAAATATAACATAAAATACATATACCTATAATAAAAATGAGCATACTCTTAAATTCATTTACTCTATAATTCGGTAAAGTTGTAATGTTTAAAACATGGACGGACAATTGTTTCTGCAAACTTGTTCCTACCTTCCTTGAGGTGAACTCTGAGTAAAGGTTGACTGTACCAACAATAAAACACAAGTCATTAACTCACTCACTGTGTCATCTCAACTCTGCAGACCAACCACAGAAACACGACTTCAAACAGATGAAGAGATAACTGAAGTATCATACAACGCAAATATCAAGGAATATGTATTGTGTTTTTAGGACAAAACTACTATATTTTTTGTATAACATTCACTCTGCGTAAGATAAAGTGATTTCAAGTCTCTATCATTCCAAAAAACACAAAACGTCTAAATATGGAAAATAGACATGGTATAAAAACCATAAAGTACATTGACAGCCGCAGAAACGACTCTATATTAAAATGAAACCATATTGAAATATAATATGAACAAGGATATATACCCTCCCATCCATGCACGCTTTTGTTGTTAAGGCTTTTGTTGCTTTCACCATTAGCTTACCACCCATCTAGAGCCTTCAGCACGCACCAACCCACGACTAATTTATGGTTTTCGTCAAAATATCATCACATGCCATTACAAAATGTTAATGAACATGAAAAACTCATCTCATCCCATCAATGAACAAATCACAAATTTATACATCAAGCAAAGCGAAACCTATTGAGGAAAAAAAAAACGAAAACAAATCTCAATACTTACCCCAATGTGCAACCACCAAACATGTTTAATTTGGGTAGCCCATGCATCTGCAATTGTAAATGTATGTATGAATGTTGATCTCCTCCAGCACTCTCTCTTCGATCACACAACAAACCAACTCGCAAAGTCACATACACAGAATACATAAAACAACACAACACAAAGACACATGCATGCATGCATGCATTACCACATAGAGACACAGATTCACACAAAACATACCACAAACACATGCAGACATTACAACATACAGATGAGCGCTCCACACGAAACCAATACCACTACATTGCAGTGCAGTGATAAAGAAGAAAAACAAATAACATTAAAATGATGACGTTTATATCGATGATCAAACAAAAACAACATTTGAGATGAATTATTTCGAGATGCACCCTCAGATTCCAATCCAAATTGTCGATGATGAGGACAAACCTAACCATTGAATCTGCAATGTTTTTTCTAAGATTTTAAGTTTTTTCCACATTAGATTTTATTTTGTTTTAGATAAAAATATATTGATCAATTTTATTTACAGACTTCGTAGAGACACCTCTAGTCTTGCTTTGGTTGGTGAGAGACATGATCAGAGATGAAATCAGCAACTTGTCCGTCACGAGCCAATTTTCTCGACAAATACGGTTAGTTCTTTTTAAATCGTCGACATTCTTTGTTAAATCACACAAAATGGTCCTGGAAGTTGGAAAAATCGTCAAATTTGACAGTCTGGTCAGTTTTAAAAACTCAACTTTGAACGTTATAAACATTGGAGTTGATTTCTACAAATGGAAATAACACGCGTGATGTGATGGTTTAATGGTAACATCTAACTAAAAACTAACAATGTTTAGCATGGTTTGTTAATAATGATTAAAACAAAAGGAAAACCAACTCATACACTCAACTTTGTTAACCTCAAAAACTCCATGCTCAAGCCAATTATCCACAAATGATTTTTTCTTCTCAACTTAAACACTTTCACTCAACACGTGACAATTAAAACTAGTTGTAACCTAAATGGTTAATAGTTTGAAAAATGTCATGGACATGGTTAATAGTTCGAAAGATGTCATGGACAAGCTTGTAGATTTAAAAATAAGTTGTTATTGGGTATAAAACAACTTTTTTTTAAATGAGAATGACAAACATGTTCTAGTACAATAATTGTGATCTCTTTAATAATAATAGTTGTGCTAAGTATTTATCTAATTGACACATTTTACAATGCACGTGAAAGATATGTTCGTGACTTACGTTATCTTGTATTTATGTCTATATTTCTTTAGCGTTTCGAGAGAAAAAAAAATTAACATAATATAAAATTAGCATACCATTGAAAATAGGAAAAGGAATGTTAAAAGAGATTTAAAGGTGAATACATTGCAAAAAGGAAGGGTTTTTTTTCAAAATGAGCAAATGAAACAAAACGATATATTGATTATTAATGACCAAAAGGTAGGCAAAAGACAGGCAAGGAAAAAAATAAATTGATAAATATACCTGCCAACATATCTTAATGAACATGCTTGCAATATTGTTGTCATATGTTATAAATATTGCAACTTTACACAATGAAGAGATTGGCTTCATTAAATTGTTTGAACATAGTGAAACACTGGCAAGCAATGTCATTGGTAAACTATGCATAGTTTGAAGAATTTTGTGATGTTCCTTCTTAAAGTTGCAATAGTCCCAATGGAACTTTGACAACATACAACGATTGTAGTTTCATTAAAAAAAAAATTGATGTTCAATTGATTTATTTTTTTAAATTTGGCTCATAAACTGTAAAATATATCAAAGAAGGAAGAAACAAGTTTAAACCTAAACCAACAAGTTCCATTGATCTTTTTATGTTGTGCAATTGACAGCACCAGTTTTTACTTCCTTGAAGACAAAGGAAAAATGGTATTATGAACATAAAATATCCAAAATTGGACTAATTGGTTGTGATTCATTACAATATCTTGAACTAAATAACCCAAATCTCAGTGATTTGATTTTGGTATTAATAAGGGATCATCTCCAAATTTCAATGTGATATTATCGAAAACTATTTCCACATGCTCTTCACTTCGTAAAATCCAACTTGAGAAAACATGTTTGATTTCTACAATCTTTAATCAAGAACTAAAGTGTATATAACAATATCTTAAGTCTAGTGATACAAAGTCAGAGTGTCCATAGTAGGAGTTGGATTGCTCAAAACTATCTGAGAGAAACGTATCCAAGGATGAAGCCAATGAGGTCAATGTCTCTTGGATATGATGACTGATGGTGAGGGGGGCAACGGGGGTCGCACTGGCTCACAGTCGGAATCCTAGAGTATCAGAAAAATATTTAGATGTATGACCCTGGGGGGATGTAGGAGCAGTGAAGCTTCGTTCTCCTAACATTCGAGGCCTAAGAAAAGAAGCTCTAAATAAACCTTTAACTGCTCCACTAGGGTTGAGAGGCAATCCGACGAGTGTGAGTTACCATGTTCTAAATCCGTCTGGAGCTAAAGCCTTTGTAGTTATGAGTATGTGTTGTTGAATGGATGGTCATGCACCTTCATACCGATCTCAAACATATCGGTTGATCTCCCAAGGGAGGAAACTAAGGGGAGACCCGAGATATCACTACTCAAACAATTTGAAGTACTATGGAACTCGGATTGTCATTTGTTGCTACGATATGATTGGAGGGAATGGAAATACGATGTGATCCTCCTAGTTTTCCCCGGGTGGGGGACGTGCAAGAGTTGGGATTTGTGACTAAGAATCTCCCTGATAAAAAAAATATAGGCACCTCTAAACTTGATATCGGAGCAAAGTAAAGAGGAAGCACCCTGATTCCTTGTAGAGGTAGTGGTAACGTCCTCTAATCTCATAGTACACAGGGCACCGGAAAATGAGGTGCCTCTCTGTATCTAGCTCCTGTAGGTGACACATATAGCAAACCTTATCAGAATATCGGAGATGGTGGTCGATCTCCACTCGAAGCCAATGAGAACCCACCCGAAGTTGTCCCAAAAAGATCCTCAATGAATGCATCCAATGTCTATATATGTGTACGGGGAGTGGATAATGATACCATTTCACGACTCCAAAAAGTGCTCTTAAGTAGAGTGACATATTTGAGCCCAAGCTCGTCATGGGTGAGGTCCAACTGATATGAATATATAATATGTATATGTCCTCTCGTATGTCTTGTTTCACGATTTGTCTAGGCGACGAGAGATGAATTAGTGCATCCAAGGAGCACAAGAAAGCATGGGATTGAGTGGAAAATGCTACAAACGTGGCAACCAAATGGGTTGCAAGTAAGGCTATTGCGATTGCAAGGAAAGAACAAGATAATCTTATTGAAAAGAGTCAACTAAGGTTGCACAAGAGACAAAGAGGTAGGAAAAATTTCAAGGATCGATATTTATCTTAAAGTGTAGAAACCTTGGTGAATCTCACTAATTCTTCAAATTTCAACCATAAAATGTTTGTCGATATTTTTGGAAAAATATTCAAATTTCTAAGGATTTTATGTAGTTTCTAGAAA
>SNQJ01S0039740.1:26338-39646 GCA_010110895.2 Picea sitchensis
TATCTTAAAGTGTAGAAACCTTGGTGAATCTCACTAATTCTTCAAATTTCAACCATAAAATGTTTGTCGATATTTTTGGAAAAATATTCAAATTTCTAAGGATTTTATGTAGTTTCTAGAAATTTTTGGAGATTTAAAAAAAAAACACCTTTATCCTATAAAATTTAAACAAATCATTTTGGAAAAAACAGAAATTGGCAAAACTTTAAAAAAAAAAAAAAACCATGAAAAATTAGTCTCTCGGAAAAATTTAACCCCTAAAATATTTCCTACAAAGTGGTATCACATACAAAAGTTCTGGGCCAATGACCCATGAGAATAGGGAATAACATGTAGTGCATGGGAAAAATTTAACCCCTAAAATATTTCCTACAAAGCGATATCACATACAAAAGTTGTGGGCCAATGACCCATGAGAATAGGGAATAACATGTAGTGCATGGGAAAAATTTAACCCCTAAAATATTTCCTACAAAGTGGTATCACATTCAAAAGTTGTGGGGCAATGACCCATGAGAATAGGGAATAGCATGTAGTGTATGTAAACTGAGAAACCTATTTCGAGAGAAGAAAAATTATAAAAGGAAGACAAAAATCAAAGAATGAGTTGATGATGTCACATACAAAAGTTGTGGGGCAATGACCCATGAGAATAGGGAATAGCATGTAGTGTACGTAAACTGAAAAACATATTTCAAGAGAAGAAAAATTGTAAAAGGAAGACAAAAAGCAAAGAATGAGTTGATGATGTCTTGAGAAAAAAAATTGTACAATATCCTACGTTATTAACAATAATATGAGGATACCAAACCTTCTATAAATTATTCAAGAATGAAGGGTACACCATTGCAATAACAAGGAATCAAGGGAATACATAAATCAACCAAAGAGAAATGAGGATTGCTCTACTACACCTCCATGAAGGGAGTGTGAAATGGTTGTAAGAGGGGATGAACAAGGATGCCAAGTTTCTCTACTAGATGAGTTGATTAAAGCATGCAAATAAAAAATAAGAGAGTGATGATTATTGAAAATAATCAACTAAGGTTGCAAAAGGTGTTGATGTTTGGACAACATCGAGAAGACATTCTCTAAAGATAATAATTAATAATATAATTATTATTGATTATTAAATATAATATATATAATAAGTAAATGATAAATAATAAATAGTTATTGATTATTCATGGGACGCATCCTTTCATGGATGGTCACCTTATGTTCCCTATATATGGAACACTCGTCATTGTAATAATACATTGAATATTGATATCATCTCATATGAAAAACAACATGGTATAAGAGCGGGACTGGGCCTTACTCCCTCACGCAAGAGGACCTAGGAAAACAACAATAGTTTCCAACAACTTTATAATATGGAGGAGCTTTTGATTTATAGATATAGATCTCAACAACTCCATCAAAAAAATTGCATTTGATCCATAACTAACCCTAGATCTATGCTCAAAATATTAATATCCTCTAAATACATGAGGATGAGAAGTCAAAAACAATATAATATGGTGGACTAATGCCACATGTACAATCTACATCCCTGGTGAGAGATAGATTGAGGTGGTGTTACCCTTGAGAGGAGGTATCCTTCAAGAGATCTAGAGGATCTCATATGGAGATTGAAAGTGAGACATGAAGAGATGGTACCTTTCCCCCCTCATGCTCCAGCAGTTCAGAGGGAGACAATTGAGCCTATTGATCCCATTGATCCTGTACCTCCAGTTAATGTTCCGAGAGATATTGCAATAGGTCGGAAGAGACCTGCATGGGCTCGTCAGACTCTGCAGGAGGAAAAAGAACATGCAAATCCTCGTGGTACCTTCTGAGTGAGCAAGAGACCTCAAAGATATTCGTGCTATGCTACAACTATGAGCCACATCATTCATTTTGAGTCTTCATGTTATAAGGAGGCAACTAGTCATCCAATGGAGAGATGTCACGATGGAGGAGTATCAGTCTATCATGAAGAATGATGTGTGGGATTATGGATATTGTTCTGAGACTTGAGAGGAAGTCTGTAGTGACTTCCAAATGGATCTATAAGATCAAACAAACCGCTGACGGGAGCATCGAAAAGCACAAAACATTATTTGTTGCTAGAGGATTCTCTCATGTGGAGGGAATAAATTATGAGGAGACATTTTCTCTTGTCGCTCTACACACTTCTATTTGGACGATTATTTCCCTTGCAACATCCATGGGTTGGAGACTACATTAGATGGATGGGAAGACAACTTTTCTCAATGGAGATATTGAGGAAGAAGTATACATTGAGCAGCCAGATGGTTTTGTAATACATGAGAAGGAGTCTCATGTGTGCAGGTTGAAGAATGCCCTATATGGACTCAAGCAGGCACATCGAGCTAGGTATGCGAGGATTGATGGACACCTGATGAGTTTGGGCTTCAACAAAAGTGTTGTTGATCCCACCCTATACTACAAAATTGTTAATGGTGAGACCTTGATTTTGGTCCTCTACGTTGATGATTTATTCCTCACAAGTATATAGAGCTTTATTATTGAATGCAAGTATTTGTTGGCCTCTGAGTTCGAGACGAAGGACCTTGGTATGATTCACTACTTCTTGGGACTAGCGATGTGGCATAGAACTGATGAGATCTTCCCAAGTCTGGGGAAGTACACAGTTGATATATTGAAGAAGTTTGAGATACTAAACTTCAAGCCCGTGGCTATACCAATGATGACGAATCTAAAGAAACTAAGTGTCTTCTTCCGATTTTTTATGAAATTGGTCTGACTCTGTACAGACAGCTGGTTGGATAACTGATGTATCTGGTTAACACCAGACCAAATATTTGTTATGTAGTGAGTGCACTTAGCCAGTTTATAAGTCAGCTGAGATAGACACACTAGATTGTTGTGAAACATGTGTTAAGATACTTGCGAGGCACAGTTCGACATGGTTTGAGATATACTTCCAGTATTGATATGATATGGCGAGAATATATTGACTCTGATTGGGCAGGGAGCACAATGGACAAAAAGAGCACCTTTAGGTGTTGCTTTACTTTGGGATCTTTTATGGTTTCCTGGTGTAGCAGAAAATGAACTTATGTGGTGTTGAGCACAACAGAAGCATAATACACTGCATTAAGTATGACAGTCCGTGAAGCAGTGTGGCTTCATAAGCTCCTTGCAGATCTATTCGAACATGTGCTGGATTCCACCATTATTCATTATGGTAACCAAAGTTGTGTGAAGATCTCTGATAATCCTGTGTTTCATGAGAAAGTGAACCACATTGAGAACAAGTACCATTTCATCCGAGACATGGTGTAGAGGAAGGAAGTATTGGTGCAGTACCTTCCTACAAATGAGCAGGTTGTTGATGTTCTTACCAAACCAGGATGAAGTTTAAGTACTTCCATGACAGACTTGGTGTGGCAGAGAATGCCTCCCACGCTAAGAGGGAGTGTTGATGTTTGCAGCTCCCTGAAACATTCTCCAGATCGTACACCTCTGTGACTGAGTTGATTTGATTTGTGATGACACTTATCCGAGAAGGGATAAGTGGGGCATTTATCCGAGAAGGGATAAGTGCGGTTGGGCTTATAACCCAACGTCCCATGTGGAGAGCACATGAGGACATGTCAAGAAAGTTGACCCTTGACGTCATACACTATGGGAGTTGACCCTACTGTTTCTAGAGGGTGTAGCCTCTAGAAGTCCACATGGAATGCCATGTGTGACAAACTTTCTCTAGATCGTACTCCTCTGTGAATTGAGTTGAGTTGATCTGTGAGGACACTTATCTGAGAAGGGATAAATGGAACACTTATTCAAGAAGGAATAAGTGTAGTTGAGCTTATAACCCAGCGTCCCATGTGGAGAGCACATGCAGACATGTCAAGGGAGTTAACACTTGACGTCATACACTATGGGAGTTGACCCTAGTGTTTCTGGAGGGTGTAGCCTCTAGAAGTCCACATGGAGTGCTATGTGTGATAAACTTTCTCCAGATTGTACTCTGAATTAAGTTGATCTATGAGGACACTTATCCAAGAAGGGACTTTCAACAGAGTTCTGGAACTTTTCAATCATACATCTGAAACCCTTATTAACTTGGACAAATCCCAAATTTTTTTCTTTATGTAGAGAAACTTTGCAAACCTTTTAGCCTTTCAACAAGCTTCCCTTCCTTCTAAATTTTTTTCTTTTGGGGGGGGTCTCCTAACCAAGGCTCTCCATAACCCATCTTGGGAAGGGATCATAGCTAAATGGAAGTTAAACTGTGTAGTTGAACTCATCATTTTTTATCGCTTCTGAGGAGCGCACTTCTAGGTCCTCATGGCCCTACCTGTGTGTTTGTTCTCAATTTTAACAACTCCCAAAAAAATTCTAAAAAAAATCAAGAATCTGCAACGCACTTTCGTATGGGGGGGCAACAAAGGAAAAAAAATGGGCTCTACTTGCTTGGAAAAATATATCGAAGCCAAAGGACATGGGAGGTCTCAGTATCAGGGAGACTCGAGCGATAGTCCAAGCCATGGCAACAAAACTATGGTGGAGATGGGTGAAAAATCCCAATGCCCTATGTGAAAAGTTGTGGAAGAACAAATATGCCCCCAAATCCCTCAGGAGGATTTGATTAGAGTCGAAGGAGATGGTGCAGGGTCCTAGTTTGGAACAATGCCTGGCAAAAACGAATCTTGGTTCAACACCAATGATTTTAGGAGGTCTACAATGAACAATCAACCATTTGATGGGAAGATGCCTAGGATAAGCTTCCCATTCTGGGACATTCAGAACAACTACAAGATCTGAGACAGACAATACAACAGGCAAGTTGGACAAAAGTGTACCAATATTGGCAGACTCAGCAAGTTAGGAAAAACCCCTATGTGAGAACATGGAAACCACTGGAGGAATGGCCAGTAAGGTGGACTGAGGACACAAAAAGACAAATGCGGAAGGTTCTAATGGAAAGACGAGTAGAAATACGAGAAGGAGTTGACATTATCAAATGGGGTAAAAAGGGGGATGGTAATTTCTATGTGAAAGATGCCTCCATATTAGTGATGGGCATAAGCGAAGAGTAGCAATGACCAATTTGGGGGAAGGTATGGCATCCGAATATCTAACCTAAGACCACAACTTTCCTATGGCTTGTGGCTAACAGGAAAATGATGACCTTGCATAGTCTTCTTCGCAAAGGTTTCATTAGACCCTCCATGTGTATCCTCTACGCAAAAGCGGAGGAGTCCATGGACCCGCTACTAGGATCTTGCAGGTTTGCTTCCCATTTATGGTAGAGATGAGCTGAATTATTCAGAAGGAGGAATCAGATTCGTCGTGACATTCCAAAAAACTTTAGAGGCATGGAGTAGCAATATCTCTGCGAACCCAATATTAAATAGAGCTTAGAATACATTCTCGGGATTTCTACTCTAGAATGTGTTGAAAAAAAGAATCAAACGAATTTTGAAGGATAAATCCCTTAGCGACAACCAAATATGGGAAATCATTTGAACCAATGTGCAGGAATCCATTGTAGCAACTACTTGGTCGACGCGAGATGCTGAATTGGAGAAGCACGAAGTCCACATTTTAAAAAATTGGATCTTTAGGACCTGTTTGAAGCAGTCACATACCATGACGAAATCCATCCAAGCAAAAATCAAAGAGCATTGGATAACCCCCCAGAACGATTCCTCAAGATGAATTTTGGTGGTGCCTCTAAAGGGAAATCGAGATCATTAAGGGCAAGCGGGGTGTTCAAGAATCATCAAGGTAAAGTGAAGCTCGTTTACACCTCAAACCTGAGTACCTCAACGAATAACGTGATGGAGTTGGTTGGCCTCCACCGAGGGCTATCAATTGCTCATGAGCAAGGCTTCTGGGCCCTCATTGTGGAAGGTTACTCACAACTTCTTGTCACGGCTCTAAGAAAAATCCCAAATGGAGCTCCTACAAACCAGGGCTCGGGACACTGGCGTTTGACACATGGTCTCTCAGAAACAACTCGAATCACCAAGTCTATCCTCGTCATCATTCCCGAGCTGGTTCATCGTAAGGCCAATGCATTAGTTGACTGTATGGCCAACATGGTGGGGGTTTCCTTGCTCGATCAACACAATATCTCGAAGAAGGGGGACCCACTACCAAGCAGGTTCCACATCAATTTGGAGCGATGTAGACATGTGCATATGGTCGGGGTGGAGGTGTGGACACTTGATGCAATGGAGACATCACACAAAGGGAGACATCACACAATTGGCCTAACGATCTCATGCAAAAGAAGTGGACGAGTATGTTGTCTACCTTATGGCATGCGTGGCTTTTGATGCATAGGATGTGAATGATTTCATGCAGTGATTTGCCCATAATGGAAATTCATGGAAAGATGAGGTTTTCTCCCGAACCAGGAACCTTGCATTCATTTCCAAAGCAAAGGAAGGATCAATGTCGAGTCAAGAGTAGTTATGACAACGAAGGTATAGGGATGACATGAGTTCATACTCGTGGATTTATGATGGCTATTTTGTCCAAAAGGAGGGCAGACAAACATATCTATAAGTCAATCCAGCCAAATACCCATAGTGTGGGGATTGTTGTAGATAGTTTGGGGAGGGCACTACTTCTCGGTCGAATAGATTTCTCTCTATCAAGAAACCCCTTGCTTCCCCATATCAGCCTTAGGCAATTTAGATTCTTAACTGGTAAGGTCAACACGATGACCGCCTTTGGAAGAGGAAGGCCAAAGGGTGATTTACATGTTGTAACGACAAGGAAGCCTCATTTTCAAAAGGCCCTACCCATTGCATTCGAAGCGCAAGAGACGTAGCGACAGTGAAGGCAAGATTCTGGGAATTTTGCTCAAAAGAGGAGATTTAGACAGAAGAAGCAAAATGGAAGATTGGCAACTGGGTGAACGACCCAATCTATGCCAGAACCCAGAAAACTAGATATTTTATATTGCTCGAAACTTATTGGATTGTCAAAAGCCATTGTAGGTTAAGCCTTGCATAAAACCAAGAGAGATAAAGTTGACGTGTTGCATGTCATCCACATTATGGAGGGAAAGTTTGAGTTGTATTGTGGATCCCAACATGAGATTAAATTACAAGTTACTTAGAGAGGTCAACAGCAAGAGCATTGATAGATTAGTTCAGTGGAGCAAAGCCCTCCAAGCTGGTCCAATTACCCCAACGATGTGGATGAAGACCGAGATGACAAAAATGCGAGGGCATGAGAAAGCACCCCAACCCCAAGCAAAAGACCATAAGGCAAAGAAGGAACCAGGTTAACTGGCTCATGTTTCGTCTAGGGTTCAAGTTTGTATACTCCAAAACTATATATCTAAGCTCTCCTCTCCAATGTAGATAAGTAATATGGCTATAGGCCCTTGGATATAGTTTCTATGGACATGTATGTATGATATTGGATGTAATCTTGGTTACAACTTTTGATACCCTATGGACTTAGATTATTCCTTTTTATATATTTTTGTGAATATAATAAAATCCTAAACCTTGTTAGTGTAAAAAAGAGAACAAGAAAAGGCATAGCATATTATAAAATCGTATTGTTCCAATAATACAAAACCTTAGATTTCCAATTTTTTTGACCTCATGTCCACAAGAGGAGTGTTAATTGAATAATTCTTTCGTAATAAGTTGGTACTAATTGGTACAAAATTTGTTTATCCATCTAATCTCCCTACCAAAATTTATTAAATTTATTTATTCATCAATATTGAAAAATTAAAATTTAATTACAATAAAGTGCAAGACTTAGACTTTTTTTAATTAAATTAAGTGGAATAATTTTTATTAAATTTTAAAAAGTCTTATTAATATTGTATATAAGGTGTTACATAGACACCCTTTATTATACCTGTTGCACCAGGTATATAGCGATCGATTCGCTTTGACTGCATATTAATTAATCGTTTGACTATAAATAACCATTACATTGTTGAATTTTATTATATTTTTTAAATATTTAAATTAATTTTTTTATTATTATTGGTAGATCATTTTAACCCTTACTACAGAGGTGGCAGCCGCATTTGAAGGGTTATTTAATATTTTTATAATTCAATACTTATCGTGTCGTGTCGTCCTCTAAATGGGCAGTGGATTCCAAATAAATTCAATCAGTGGCTTCCAAAACAAGTGTTGCATGGCAATGTAGTCCCTATCGGGTTGAAATGGGAATACATGCACAGGTATGGGGGGACTGTGGGAGAATGAGAAGCCCGAAGTAGCGGAGACAAATGGAAATTGTCACACACACGTGGCAAGCAGGAGGAAGTATAGGTGGTATCTATGCAGAAAATGACACGTGGCACTGTGTGACACGCCAACCATAAGACGTCAGGGTGCTAGATGAATCCGAGAGAATGTCACTCAGGGAGTTTTCCTTCTAGAACAAACACAGTTCCCCTGAAGCCCGAAGCCCCGAAGAGCCAGATTCCTGAATTTCTGAATTAGTTAATGATAATAGTATATCAATATCGAGTTAACAAGTAATTAGTGAGAAAGTCACTTTGTGAGAAATGTGTTGCATCGCTAAATATAGCCAAGGGAGTTCTAAAATTGGCAGGTCGGTAAAACTTTAGCAGGGACGCTAAAGTGTCAGGGTCGACCAAATGGCAGAGTGGAAACTGATCGACGACTCACATTCATTTCGGAAAGAGAAGGCGCACGCACGAGTGTTAATCTCCTAGAGCAATTATGGCATTGAAACCATTTAGTTTTTTAAAGTATTCTCATTCTAATTATACTATGTTTTGCATAATCCATCTTGCTTTTATTTTCTTAATAAGATTCTGTAATTTTTTCTATTATCAGTAGTACAATAGATAGCTACTAAAAAGTACATATATCCCCATCACGTGTAACTTGATATATTGTTGGAGTCTGACTTGCCATGTTCGAAATTTTTGTTCCTACCTTGTATGTTTTATCTCTTTAATGTATTTATGAAATTCATTCATAACGATCTTTGTAAACTTTCAACTGACTTCCACCCGAATATTTAGAGTTAAGTACAATTTTTATAGTCACTTCTTTAATTTTTCCAATGGACAAAGTAAGCAACATCCATTTCATTCTATTAAACAGATCATCTGTCTTGTCTGTCTCCATATGTGTTAGGATAGATAAAGTTATATGCGGTGGCAAAGAAACAAATATAATTTTTTTTGAAAATGTGTCCAGTGTCGAAGATTCTTTGATCTTCTTGTGTGACCTCTGTGTTCGCTAGTTTTTTCTATATATTAACACACACCTAACATAATTGTTTATTTTCACAAGTTTTCAGCTCATTGACGTTAATTTAAACTGTGTGAAAAGAAGGTTTCGAGACAAAGGAAGATGCCCTTTCCCTGAAACTTTTATCTCTAAGCAGCAAGCCCACTTTGCAGAGGTTGATCTGCAATTTCTCTCCAGGAAGAGGGCATGTTTGTATAGTACCAACTAGGAATCTCAGTATAGTACCAACTGGTATATTTGTAACATGTCTATTTATTTGATTGTTTTTCTGGCAATGATAAAAAAATTCGAAGGTTTCTATTTCTGTGGATATTCTTGCAGAGATGCATTTACAAGTCTGTTGACCCTTGAATCTGTTAGGACCGAAACGACAACCTAACGAGGATGGCAATCCTACTGCGTTTTTATAGATGTGGTATTCTTTAAGTTTTTCCCGAGGCGTGTATAGTTCAAATGTGGGACTTAGATAATTTGTCGTAATTACTTAAAGCAATATAAAACGATAGAAAATGTTTTTTTGTTTTGTTTTTTGTAATAAAGGTTCCTAGAAAATAGGACCATATATCACACATTAAACATTCAAATTAAATAAACACAATTTTCTGACATCCAGCATAGTTGAAGATAAAAATTCCTGAGCACATAAAAATAAAAGAAGATGACCGACATGCATAAAGAGAACTAACTTTGCATTCTGAAAACAGGGTTACAAGGCACCGTCGAGATTGTTCCCGAAGTAGTTTTCTTTGAAATTTATCAAAAAATAAAAATGTATGTTACATATTCCTCGAAATTTAAATGTATTTGTCATATAGAGTGGGATTGAAGCTCCCGCGGACCATAAAAGAAATAAGTACAAGAAATAGGACTGTAGAAAGAAGAAGTGGGCGACGGTAGAGAGGAAGACCTGAAAAGAAGAAATTGAAAGTTATCAGTCTTTGGTTAGACATTTATATTTAAAGAGGTGGAATAACTAGATTGATAAAGAAAACAGGGTGTGATCAGTATAGACTTATTGTGCTGGTATCTATCTCCCCCTTTCCTATTTGCTTATTGATGCCTTTTTATTGCTTTTGTCGACGACTACTAGAATCGTGCCAACCACTTGTTGCCCTTTGTCGACGAGCTTGTCGATTGCCCTTTGGAGTTATTCTTCAATGTAGCTTCTCATGGAGGCCACGTTGATCTCATGACAGATTTTTATGTTGAAAAGCTCGCTTTCTAATTCCCTTAGATCGATAGAAAGATTACGCAGAGCCTGTTCAATTTCTTCATTTTGTGCCGAATAGTCCACTAGCTAGTTGTCCACGTCATCTTCACCATATTCAAGGATGTCGTAAAACTTTTCTAAAGACAACCCCTTAAAAATATCAACTTGTTCATCGAAGGCTTGATTGGTTAAGGACAAGGAGTTGAGGATTAAGTTGGGCTCTTGGAACTCGTTGGTATTTTTGGCTAAGTCTATTTCGATCAGCTTTCTGAATAATTCTTTCTTCTTTGATATGGTTTGTTCACATGATTGAACAATGAGATGTAGGTTGTTAACTTTCTCTTTTCAGCATGCATTTAATTGTTTGATCTGTATTCGAGAGGGGAGATCTTCTCTTCTTCTCATAGTTGTCATGTCGGTGACATGGATGCCAAAAGGGAGGACTGTGTCTAGATAGAAACCTTCTTCATTTTATAAATCCGCCTACAAATGTTCCTGCAAGGCATGTGCCCTCGTTCCAAAGGAAGCTATACTTTTTTATGTTTCCCAGGCTTGAGTAATTAGCTCCATTCTTTTCTTGATATTCTTCTCCACATGGCCTCTACACGATGTGAGGACGCTGGAGGATCCTTTTAACTTGGTTGCAGGGGTGGCAGACACGGTTATTGCTAAAGGACTGGCAAGTAATGGGATAGGAATCAAAGCTTCCTCCAATTCCTTGATTCGGTCCTTCAGTCTGGCATTATCTGCCTCAATGCCTCCAATGGACTCATCAATAGCATCTTTGGTTGCTCGATGAAGTCGGGATATTTGGGACGACTGCATGTTCCTAAGGTTAATCTCTTAACGAGATTTCTCTTTTTTATTTCTTACATCTCTCTTTTCAATAATTAAATGTTTAGATTCGTTGTCAAAAACAACGCTATGGGATACGAAGGATTCATCTTCGTCAAGAATCTCAGTCTTGGCTATTTCCATTAAGGGATTATAGTGGATCGCATCCCCGAGTTGATCAACGTTGCGGAATATGCTATCCAAATCAGTCTCAAGTTCCATGTCTTCACTTTCAGTTCTGGGCTCTTCCGCTTGTCCCACAACGTTTTTTCTCTTCTTCCTCACGGGAAGCTTGTGAGAACTATCAATTTTACCCCGAGGAGAGTTCTTATCTCCTCCTCCGTTTGAAGAATTGTGGGTTGCTTTCTTACTGGGCTGGGTCGTTGGAGCGATGCTCCGGGATGTCGTACTCTTGGGAGTGCTAGTCAAGGATTGGACACTCTTCGCACCGGGGCATTTTACCTGTTGTTTGTACAATTTGGTGGTGCTTTGCAATGTCTCTAGGTCACCAGCGTCAGGAGCAGAAGTATTGTCGTCATTGTCTCTGTCTTCGTTCAAGAGTTTATGGATAAAAGAATTGGTGAAGCCAACTGCTAGTAAATGTTCTACAAAAATCCCATTAAGGTCGAACCCTCTTAGCCTTTCAGCGTATCTTAGGTTCAAGTTGTTAAAATGGCCTGTGAATTCGTTAATCTTATTGACGTTCCTGAACACGAAGTCCCCAACTTTCCAAGGCAGAGGAATGAACTGTTTTTTTCTCTTCTAATGAAAAAATGCAACCAGTAGTTGTATTGCCTTGCTGTTTCTGTAACAAACATTATGTCTGTAATGTGACATGGAAGAAAAGCAGGATTTTCCTTGGAGCCAAAAATCATTATTACACTGTAACTCTCAATTTGTTCAAGTGTCCCTTTCCTGTCCAAAAACGTGGTTGCTTGGTCAGACATCCGAGGAGCATCCTTTCCTAACAATAAATCTTTGAAAACTGAGACAAATTCGTTAAAAATCTCATAAAAACAATGGGAGACCTTGTGCCTCCACAAGGCCTGGTACCAGAAGGTTACTGGGTCGAATTCATAGTTTACCTTCTAGGGAACAGACAACAATGCGCTATCGCGAAAACCAAGTAGGATGACATATAAAATTTCTTCTCATGTTTGAATCATGACAATTGGGAACAAATTTCAATGGAAATTAGCTTCCCCCAATCAAAAATGGCTTGTTCCTTGACTGTGAAATACAAAATATAAAGAATCATGCAGGAAATGTTTGTTATGGATTCTTGTCCCGTTATTCTTGTAAACAACCAGGAAATTTCCTGGAATGGATTTCTAAACTAACTAACCTGCAACCTTGTGATATCTTCAAGAACTGTCATCGGGTCTTCCATGAGCTCAGGTAAGAGGCCCAACCCGTTATCATGTTTTTTTAGGAATTGCTTACAATCTTCTCCTCTGAAGGTCAATGTTGGCTCCGACAATCTCAACATCTTGCGAAAAACCTGAGGTGACAAAGAAATACAAGAGTGGTCCCGCAATGGAATAATTCTTTGGCTTGAAATATATCTATCGGCACACCAAGAGACCACCTCCTTATAGTCAAAGACTTCAGGGACACAGCCTGCACAAGCAATTCCAGAGGTCAAAATTACTTCGTTCTGAGCAGAAGGGGATGAGTAGTAAGAATATACCCTAGACCACTGAAAGTTCTGGTCCTCACGCCCGAAGATGTTCACTATATCTCCACAGAACTGTTGTTGAATTGCTGTCGTAAGTTGACGTGAACATTCGTTTGCTCCAGACGATGATTGAAATGAATAGTTGGAAGGGATAATATAACCCTCCACAAACCTTGGTCCAAAGCGTTTGAATGGGAGATCTCCTCGAACCTTTCGCTCATTAAAGGCAATCTCTACAGTTGTTGCATGATGAGTTGTTAGCATTAAAGCTTAGTAATTGCATACTTAGAAAAAAGTGTGAAGGTGGTGGGTACAACGAAGAGAAATTAAGG
>SNQJ01S0039740.1:39775-52419 GCA_010110895.2 Picea sitchensis
GGGAGATCTCCTCGAGCCTTTCGCTCATTAATGACAATCTTTACGATTCCTGCACGATGAGTTGTTAGCATTAAAGCTTACTAATTGCATATTTAGAAAGAAGTGTGAAGGTGGCAGGGACGAGGAAGAGAGATTAAGGAATGGATAAGTATGGAAAGCGGTCGGTCGAGCTTCAAAATAGGGTTACAAGGGATACTCAGGAGAGGTGAGGACCCGACGATCAAAATGTATGTCTTAAAAGTTTTGAGTGAAAAATGTGTAACACGGAAGAGGGCATGATGGGGTAGTCCAGCGATCAATTTGTATATAGCGGAACTCTGGGTGTTATTTACAAGTCCCAGAACAATTGAAGCGCAATCTTGAGCCCGCCTGTCTGGGAACTCGCAATCGAAAAAGTGGCTAAGTATGGAATAGGGAAACGATCGGTCGGACTTGTTTTCGCTAATATATTGAAATTTGCAATAGATATCCCATTACTTGGCAAGATATTTTCTACATGTTTCTAGACAAGTTGTTTAGGGATAGTCAGTGTGACTATCTCCTCAAGCCTTTGGCTCATTAATGACAATCTTTACGGTTGTTGCATGATGAGCTGCTAGCATTAAACCTTACTAATTTCATACTTGGAAAGAAGTGCAAAGGTGGTGAGCACAGGGAACAATGATTAGGAATTGGAGATTTCGTGAACCCGCCAAGCCGACAATCTACAAAAGAGATTCCAAGAAATGGCCAAGTATGGAAAGCGGTCGGACGGGCTTCAAAATAGGGTGACAAGGGATTCTCAAGAGACGTGAGGGCTCGACGGTCAAACTGTATGTCTCGAAACTTTTGAGTGCAAAATGTGTAACACGAAAGATGGATGATGTGGGAGTCTGACAGCCAATTTGTATATCGCGGAAGTCTGGGTGTTGTTTGTAGGTCACGGAACAATGGAAGTGCAATCTAGAGCCCGTCTGCCCTGGAATCTGCGATCAAAAAGTCGCTAAGTATGGAATGGGGAAGCGACCGATCGAAGTCGTGATATAAAAGCATGAGTGAAAATGTGAACCCGTGTGTCCACCAACCCGCGCAGTTAGACATTTTCAAAAAAAGGACTAAGTAACCAGAAATAGAAAGTAGAGGGGGAAAAGAAAGGGGAATTCAGTTAAGTATAGAAGAGGGAAAAGAAGGGGATAAAAGAGAGTGGGAAAATAGAAAAAGGGAGGGCAATTTTCGAAAGCGGGAATTGGTCTCAAACAAGCCCCATTGTTGGAAAATCATCATTTTCTAGTCCAATATTTTATCCACATACTCGTTTTCTATTGTGCTTGTATCATTAAAAAGGGTGTGAGCAAATGCAAATATAAACTATAACTTGATTTTTGGCTATAACTATGTATATTTGATTTACAGACGCTATTGATGTTTGGCTTTTGTAGATAACAGTGGGTTAGGATAAGTTTGCATTCTTAGTGTGATAAGGCCTTAAAAAGAGCAGACCCAATTGCGGGTGCAAGACTTGAACCCTGCAAAGTGCAAAAAACAGCTCCAACTGTCGATGCAGGACCCCGACCTTGCAAAGTTGAAGCAAACAAAAGCAAGCAACAAGCACGAACAAGTCCAACTGCAGGTGCAAGACCTCAACCTTGAAAAATTAAACCAAACAACAAGAAGCAGCAACCAGTGAACCAACGAAATAGTGAACAAGCAGCAACCAGTGAACCAGTAAAGAATATATGTATCTTCAATTATGACTAGAAGAAATATGAAATATATGATGACCATGCGAGTGGAAATACTTAAACATTCTTACTTGCAAACTGTAAACAGTGAACAACAAACAACGAATACGAATGAAACTATGGTATTGAAACTTACTCGTCAATGATGAAGGACATAATCGCAGGTCTAATTGCGGGTGCAAGACTTGAACCCTGCAAAGTGAAAAAACAACTCCAATTGCGAGTGCAAGACTCCAACCCTGCAAAGTTGAAGCAAACAAAAACAAGCAGCAAGCAACAAACCAGTGAGCAAGCACCAACAGATCCAACTGCAGGTGCAGGACCTCAACCTTGCAAAGTTGAACCAAACAACAAGAAGCAGCAACCAACGAACCAGCGAACAAGAGCAACCAATGAATCATATGTTTCATATTTCTTCTATGCTTGGAATGCAATTTAGTTATCTTCAATGATAACTAAATTGCATTCCAAGCATAGAAGAAATATGAAACATATGATAGTTATGCGAGTGGCGGTGGACAACAATATTGTCCAAATTCACTGCAACATTGTATGGAAAAATTCGAGGAAAATTGTATTGTCACAGGGCTATTTAAGTAAACATTTAAGGTTGTCAGGCCTGTTTAAAGGCCTCGCGCTGTGTAAACATTTAAGCTGTCATGCTTATTCAAGAACCTCAAAAAGAGTGTCAATGCTCAAAACTTTCGATATGTAAAAATTTCAATAAAAATATAAATAATAAAAAAATAAAAAAGGAGCGTCGATGCTCAAAACTTTCGGTATGTAAACATTTCAATAAAAATAAAAGAATTAAAAAAGAGCGTCGATGCTCAAAACTTAGGATATCTAAATATTTAAAACATTGGGAATAGCGAAGCGCTGGCAAATAAGACTTCGAATCTATACTCCAATGGGATGATGACATATAAGGATTTTTTTATTATATAAAGAATAATGTTTTTAGTTCTCTAGTTCGAATAATAGAGATTATGCAAAAATTTATAGTCAAAGGGCATATTAATATGAAGTCAACGAATTATCGATCGCTATAGCCCCTCTACGCCTTCAATAGGGACTAATAAGGCTTTCCTCCTTCGTTTCAAACTACATCACATTTTTACCTTTTACCTTTACTAATACTTTGAATGTTGGTGAATAATATATCTTCCCTTAAGGTTTAATTATTCGGCCAAAACGTCATGCCCACAAAATTTCAGTGTAGGATCTCCGATATTACCTCTTACACGATTCTCTATATTTGGCCAAAGTTTCTAGAGTCATACTCACCACAAAATGGTGTCAAAAATCGCTCTGCTGCCATACAACCTTGTTAATATATAAGAAGTGTTACATAGAAATCCTTCATCATCTTATTCTCCAAACGAAGCTGCAAAACTTTCCAAGATAGGTATACGCTGCCATGCAGCCTTGTTAATATATAGGAAGTGTTACATAGAAATCCTTCTTCGACGTATTCTCCAAACGAAGCTGCAAAACTTTCCAAGAAGGACTAGGGATGTTCGAAGATTTTACAAAGTATTAATAATAATAAAAATCTCATGGTTTTCCCAAGTCCGAGCAGAATTAGTTTGAGTAAAATTATTTATAATTAAAATGACTTTATTTATTTTAGAATTAGTTTGAGTAAAATTATTTATAATTAAAATGACTTTATTTATTTTAATTAAAATGACTCTGAATTAATTTGAGTAAAATTATTTATAATTAAAGTAGCTCTATTTATTTTACTTAAAATGACTATTTATAGAAAGATAACATGACCCTATAATAAAACCGAAATAACAAAAGGTTAATCATCAAGAGTTCAAATCCACGCTAATGAAGATAGTAGGTGTGTCCTCCCCTAAGTTGGTCCTAGTGGCTTCCTCAAACTAAACTACATCGATTCCACATTGCAACAAAGTCAAGGTATCAAAGGGATGCATGGGCACCACCTTTTTCAGATAGGGTCGATTGTGCAAGTCTCATAGAATGCCTCTTCCTTCATCTTCATGTTTTCCCTTCATCTTTCCATGTTTTTTACAAAAGTTAATCATAAAGAGTATGAATCCATGTTTACGAAGATATGAGGTGTGTCCTCTCTTGGGTTGTTCCACCCTAAATCTCATGGAGTAGACTGTCATACCCATTTCCCCTCACCCTAAATCTCATATTGTTTAATTATATGATCCCATTTTCCCTCACTGTAAATCTCATGGAGTAGACTCTCATATTGTTTAGTTATATGATCTCATTTCCCCTCCAACTATTTCAATTTGTCATATTTTTTTAGTTATATGATCTCATTTACCTTTCAACTGTTTGAATTTGTTATTATTTTTATATTTCAATTTGTTATATTTGTTTAGTTATATGATCCCATTTTCCCTCTAATTGTGTCAATTTGTCATATTTTTTATTTATATAATTTCATTTCTCCTCCAACTCCCAACTCCAATTATTTCAATTCGTCATATTTTTTATTTATATGATCCCATTTCCCCTCCAACTATTTCAATTTATTGCACACCCTAACCTCACTCTCATGATAAATAAAGTTTGCATATGCCAATGTATATCAACTAACTTCTTGAATTTGGTTTTGGTTTCCTTGTTTCTCAAGAAGCCAATTTCCAAAATCCAATTTACAATCTCTTCATCATCTTGAGCATTAGAGGTCATGCCCTCTGTTCTCTCACCCTACACTCAATTTCTCCACTATCCTCTTAACTTCATCACAAAATTCTCTGCTTCCCTTGCCGCCAACTCTACATTTCCTAAGTCCTACTATCCTCTCAAGTAGTCCACACATATAAACAAGGAACTCTTGATACCAATATTCGAAGTTATCTGAAATGCAATGCAGATTCTATCCATCCAACCGAAAAAAGTCAACATTGACTTTTCTCCATATCCATTAGATAGACGAAATCTGCAATTGAACAAAATCTACAATCGAAAGAAAGATTTCCAATACCAATTGATTAAGAGTCGAATTGGCGTAGTCATAGGAACGCACTCCAAATTCCAACAAGCCCAATTTAGAGGAACATAGTTGTCCTCTATCATAACAAAGCATATACACCCTCCGTCTTAAAATATCTCCCTCTCCTTTTGTAGTTGATTGTGCCAAGCATGGTGTTGTAGACCCTCCTAACTCCTGCCACATATATCATAACCATTTCGAGATCCACGTCCATTTCCACCATGATTACATAACACACATTAGCCTTGTGATTATACTTCCTTTTCACCCATTCCTAGGGATCTCATAGTGCAATTTGATAGGTGTCAAATTCCCTCCACCATGATTACATAACACACATCAGCCTTGTGATTATACTTCCTTTTCACCCATTCCTAGGGATCTCATAGTGCAATTTGATAGGTGTCAAATTCCCTCCCCTGCCAACAAAATCATTGAACCAATTATCACAGAGGTCTTGATTTCTTGGATCAATCATCACATGCATCTGGATTTTATTGTCGAGACAATTTAGACGTTTTTGGTTCAAGACTAAAGGTTTATACCTTCTTTAAGATCAAAGACCTAAGAGGTGTACTTGAAAAGTAGATCATCTACTTTAGAATCTCAATTAGCCTCTGTTGAGTATCATCTACTTATCTACTTACTATGCCTATGTTACGGGAGTTACAAATCCATCTTTTGCGCTATGAGGCTATGGTCTATCAACATTTTGAATATAATCCAGGTTCAAATCCTGGCAGGTTAGTTTGTCATGTGAAGATAACCCAAATTCAGATCCTGCTCCTAGCGAGGGTTATCTAGGTTGTGGAGATAACCTAGGAGGGCTTTATGCCAATGTTTGATGCCCTGTGGCAGTTAATAAGTAATTTGCATGCGCTTTAGTAGCAATTATCTCATCTTAAGTGATAGTTCCATGAGCTCATGTCAGTTCCAAAAAAATGCAAGAGAATGGAGCCAAGACCCAGTTCCAAAAAATGCTAGAGAAGGACCCAGTTCCAGGTTTTCTGCCAGAGAATGTAGCCAAGACCCAGTTCCAAAAAATGCTAGAGAAGGAGCCAGTTCCAGGTTTTCTACCAGATATTGCTTACATAATGCAGCTTACCACTACAACATAGAACATCTCAAACACTAAAATTTAAGAGACTCCAATAGCAAGCCCATTTTAATACATTTTAGAAGATTAACCTAAAGAATATTAAGCACTAAAATAGCAAGCCTAAGATGGAACTCCCTGTAGAAAAGAATCACAAAAAATGGCAATACCATTAGTGATACAATTCCCACGTGGAAAAATAGGTACAATGAAAGCTTATATTTTATGTCTCTACCAACAATCTATGCCATGCTAGCATAGATTTAATCTCCGTGTTTCACTTTCATTACAAACCCGCGGTTAAGCATCCTTCGAATCTACATACATAGAATTTGGTTTTCATTTTAATATACTTCTAATAGACTTTGCCTCTCTCAAAAAAATATATATTAATACACTTTGGCATGTTTTCAATAAACTTTGAAAGTCTCACAATTGCTAACTTCTGCCCCATTTAAAGGTTAAAGCTAATGAACACGGTTCTCATGGTTTTCTCACTATTTATCTATCCATGATCCAATAACACTATAATGCTTCTTCCTGTGTTCATAGTCCAATACTATTTTAAACAGATACTTTCCACTTTCCAAAACGTTGTTGTGTTAATCCGAAAAAAATAAAAGAGCGACTACACAACAACGATTTCCAAAAATACAATGATTGGATGATCCACATTATTTATCGACCCAAATAAAGAAGTAGCATGATTACATCATTTCTAAAACTTCAAAATACAGTTCATAGGCATTACGAAGTGAAAGATTTTGTATCAAAAAGTCTATATATCTTCAAAAGACATCATCCCATCTTTAGTCAAATAAATGCTCTTGTAATACCCATGTTTCCCCCAGTTTATAAATATAATTATAACTGGCCAAGAGATTATGGCGGACTAAATGTGTGTGTGAATGTTTGATTTGATGAATCTTTGTATAAAAGGGTCAATGTTGAAATTTTCTGTTATTAATGGAAATTTGATATGTGTTGCACAACGCCTGAAAGGGGGAAGTTTGCCAAGATAGACCATGTATGCTCTGAGAGAGAGGCTGAAGGAAAACCAAGAATGGTTGAGATGACCCTCACCAGAGCAGTACCTACTAGGTGTAATTGCTCAATAGTCCTCTGACCCATAAATGAATTACCAGTCTGGCTGGTAGTTGGAAGGTTATCCTCAAGAGTTAATGAGGAGATGGGGCAAGGTACCCATATGTAAAGCTTCCAAGCCTGACCATGAATTGGGATTCGGACCCACGCAACCTTGCTGAGGGAGGCAAGAAAAGAGGTAATTCGGGGACAGAGACAAATCTGAAAGAGAGCAACTTAGAGAAAAACACTCTCCCGAAAAAGAGATGGGAGCATACTTTGACTCTGAAAGTTAACGTAAAAAGTTGAACAGGAAGTTCGATCTGGTTGTAAGAAGCCATGGGCAGGGTTTGGCTACAAGCTGATAAACGAAGTTGACGAGTGACTAAGGAAGTACTCGTGCATACCTCCTTGCTTGGAGCAAAGAAAACTAGTGGCCAAGTTCCTGTGGGAGGAGGAGAGTAACCTCCATCCTTCACTGTTGTGGAGCAAGGAGAAAGAATCTCTCTTAGAGCACCATGGTCTAGCTCGGGGGTGGCCAGTGGTAAATCCGTCAAGAGTGACTGTGCCTATGGTTGGGAGGAAACAGGTGTTGGGACCACATATTGTACCTTTTTGCTCATACTTTTTGCCATTATTATACCCTTCATCACCTGTATTTAGACTCATATTATCACTTCATCTGATCACCCCAAGGTATACAACGTCATTTCTCATTACTATATGTTTAATTACAACGTCCTTTTTCATTACTATATGTTTAATTTGTTTGCATAACACTTACATTACTTTGAACCTAACCATTGATTAGAAGTGCATATGTATCCATATTTGCAGAATAGCATTTCATACCGATGCTGAAACAAAGAACTACCCAAAGCCGCTGCTGGAGTCGATGTCGAACACTAAGTCAAAGACAAATTTCAAGGACGATATGTCAAACACGGAGCTGCTAACAATCCGAGGATGCATATGCCAAAACACCAAGTGCTAATGACCAATGCGATGTCAAAACACGGTTATCACTTCCACTGAATGTGATGTTGAGACACGAGGGAGGCCACGACACAAAACACGAAGTCCCGACAACAAGTACCAAAGTTTGACACGTGACGTGAATTACTGTGACCAACAAAGATTAGCGTACTTATATGAAGAAGTCGTTACACCACCAGAATAAAGATGCTTCGTTTCAAATTTCAGATAGCATTCTACAGATAAGAATAGGACACTTATGCCGATGAAAGAAGATCCGAAGGTGTAGGATCCATATCTGCCTTGTGATGTTTGTATCGATGGGATTTCCCTTTTAATTGAAGGAAAATCACCATTCTAAGAATCCAATTTTTGATGTACTAAGAACTTCAGAAGCGGGACGTGTTCAATCTATCCCATCAACGTGACATTTCTAACAGATGAGTAGAAGACTTCTTTGATAATTCGCCTCTAAGTTTTCCCATTTCAGGAGAATCTTGTGAAGGGAGGTCACTCTTCTTCCCAATATTCACCCCGTAGTTAGAAGTGATTGTTTAAATTCTGTTTATATTTTGTTTAACTGCTAGTTGCTAAAACACTGTTTGACGGATTTTGCGTTGCTGAAACACATCAGCTTCTCCTCGTCTTAGTTATTAAATAGAACTTATAAATCTTTTTATCAGCGAATCTTGTGTGGTGATTCTATGTTGAAGCAGAGATTTGATTAAAGATTCCTCAAGATGCATTGTGAAAGGGATTAAAACATCGCACTTCAGAGAATTCATTATTGATACCATGCTAGACAAGGGTTCGGATAAAGGCTCGCCAGACAGAAGGAATCTGTTTATCCTGACCTTAGTAGATCTCTTTCCTTGCAAGTGTAAGCAGCTTTCGTGAGATTTGGTTAAAGTCCTCATTACCCAAGAAGGGACTGCACACCTTGTCTTCAGAGGAACTCTTTACCCTCGCAAGTGCTAGCCGTAGATTTGCTTAAAAGTCCCCGTCACCAGAAGGGATCAAGAACACTTGTCTCTCAGAGAACTCCTTTACCCCACAAGAAGTGTGCTACTGTGAGATTTGGTTAAGTGTCCCTGCTCCACCAGGAAGGGACTGCAACACCTTGTCTTCTCGAGATTCCTTCACCTTGCAGTAAGTGTGTTAGTCAGTGAGTGGATTATGGTCCTTACCGTAAAGGAAGGAACCAAAACATCCTACTCAATCGCCTATATTTTCCCGAAAGTTAATCAACTCGGGTTAGAGATCCTCGCTAGAAAGAAAGGAATCAAACCGCCTTATTCTGCAGACTTCAACCTCACAAGTGTGCTAAATGTAAGTAAGGGCCTGGCCCTCAAGCAGACAGAAAGGAACTAAGTGCTTTGTTCTCCGTTAGATAGAGATTATTGTTTTATGCATTATTGCCTTCATGAAAGACTGTTAGTACTAAGTCTCCGCTTGAGAGTATGGTCCCGCTCTCCGACATACAAGATAGTTGTTCTTACCATTGCAAATGTTATTTTAAAATGTAATCCAGATTCTAATTTGAATTACAGAGAATTGCAATAGGGAGATCTCTTCCCTGCGGATACAATTCAGAGCTTCATCATTTCAGCAAGTTTAGATAGAATGATTTCTTTACTACAACACCAAGTGCTTTTTGGAATTGAGCATATAAAGGGCGCGAAATAGCTACCTTTGAAACAAAAGACTTCCCTGGGTTGATAATTTATGTTTCACTTGGTTGTTTGAAATTAATTAAGCAATTATAGTGACCAACAACAGGCACCCCTTTCAGCAATTGCTTCACATTTTCCAGTTCTAATAAGTATTTTCATACTCTGTGTATTATATTGGAGATGATGATGAAATGTATGTGTTTACGATTCAATCTTTCAGTATTTGAACAGTTATTAGAAATGCTCTGTGATTTTTGTAAACTATTATATCTATATGATCTTTCAATCTATCTCAGTTTTTTTGCTAGATAGTTATGAGATGTGAATCTGCAAGAGAGATAAGGTAGGATTGACTGAAACGCCTATGTCTTGCCAACCCTGTGAAGTTTACCTTATCGAGAATGTTAAGTTCAAGTATGTGGGAGAAGGGTGTTTTCCTTCAAACTAACCATCCATCGGACCGAGGGCTCATGCCCGTGTTCTTAACCCGTTGGCGGCAAAAGGATTTGCGCCTAGCCCATAAGCTTTCCCAAAGGACCCATGTGACCAGGGCCTACGAACCCTACGTTAGTCCGAAAGGAGCTAGCTCTTTCGACTTCGAGACTTCGAGACTTGTGACTCCACAACCCTCCAAAATAGTCAAAGGCCGAAGTCGTGATTCGACGAGGGCCGTCAATCTGGGGATCCAAGGTAGATCTCTCTCAGTCGTTAGATCGTATGTAGGAAGGGAAGCGTTATGCGCTTCGACAAAGTGTTACTTCAAGAGAATAGGAATGGTCTAGCGTCGAAACTCCTGAATGTCGAAGTCGCGGAGTTAATCTGGATCGTTGACACTAGAGGGACACGTGTCCACATATCCACAGTTATTCGGAAGCCCGGGTATTCGACGATTTAGAGACGTGCGAGTTTTCCCCGAAGGTCTGCAAGCCACAGTAAACTCTTGCCATAGATGTTAGGTATACGTTGCAATAGATCTGGCATAGTCCGAAAGGAAAGCCGGGAGATACACGTCGAAGTCTCGAATGTCGAACCGTCGAAGTAATGAGGACCGTTGGACTAACGGGTACGTGTCAATCGATCCCATGGTCCGAAGACTTTGTACTTCGAAGGAATTTGGCCAAGGGTTTTCAAGGAGTGAAAACCGTCGAAGTCGCGAACACCGAAATAGATCTCGGTCATTGATATGAAGAGAACGTGTGGCGCCAAATCCCAGAGTGCGAAGACTTAACTCTTCGAGGGATTTGCGTCGAGAGGATTCAGTAAGCTCCGAAGCCGAAGCCCTGAAGTAATGAGAACCATAGATCTATGAATCTACATAGAATTTTACAGACCGTTAGATTGAAGGACTGAGCAGTTATCAGTGTATGATAATGTGGCTTGATGACATCATTTGCTGTGACATGAACCCGCATTACGCATGCCACATGTAACCCCCTAATGAGGATACATGTCACCCCCCTGACCCTTGTCATGTGTTATCTTCTGGTTCATGCCCACTTGGTCGACGTAGCTGGTGACGTGTCTGGATACTTTGACACTCAGGATTTCAAGAGTCCGTTAGTCTGGAGATGGAGCGTAGGGTGTGGATCTGTGTAAAGACCTGAAGGCTGGGGCCACGTGGAGCAATCTCGAGGCCCTTCGTAACTTCGTCAATTCGACGCTCCGAGGATATCGCGTGGTAGAGCGAGAAGTTTCTTTGAAGCCCCTTTTTAACCATAGGATCTTGACGGATGATGAGGATCGTTGATCCCCTCCATTGTTCGACGATCTGGGAATCCACCGTTCGAGAGGAACGTTGTGCAATATCGCTAGAATGCCCAAAGTCCGAGAGTTCCAAAGTCCCGAAATCTTCACCAAGCAAACCTTTTGGCCCCTGGTTTTCAGCCCAAGGTCGCAAAGAAGACTTCGCTAGCTAGTATTAGGCACACAACATGAAATGTAAACTTCAGTTATGCGGAAGTCGAGGGTTTTGCTTAGTAAGGGACCGAAAATAAATCGAAAGAAAGCGAAATTCGAAACCCCATCCCTTGAAAAGTCCAACTTAAGGTCTGGATGTGTTACAACTCTCTTCTTGAGAGGGGTTGGATGTGTTACAACTCTCTTTTTGAGATTATTTCAAAAGACAAATGCACATGTAACATGAATTACATCTTTTCTACAATTTCCAAATTCTTTTTATAGATATTAAAAAGTGAAAAGCTTCCATACCGAAGAATTATATATTTAAAAAAAAACGTCATCCCATCTTTACACATTTCGATGTTATAGTAATGATCTTACATTGCACATGAGAGACAACATACCCATCACAAGCTTTAAAAAAGACAAAGACATGGTCCAATCATTCTTAGAAAACCCTACAAGAGACGAAGGATATACTAAGAAACAAATTCATTGCAGATATGTTGTACAAGTCTATATGAAAGAAATATAGATTGACAAGATGAAAGTATTCTTGAAATAGGTAGATATAATGAAAAAAAGGTGATATACAAACTATATAAAACAACACCATATTGTAAAAACCAAAATAGAATCATTAACAGGGCGTGTACAAATGTTATATAGGAAGAACGTTATCAAATAGGACCATCAACAGAGCCTATACAAATGTTATATATATATTATATAGAAAGAACTTTATCAAATAAAACCATCAAATAAAAAGACTACATCATAGTGAAAAGTGAAAATAAATGCCAAGCACCCACTTCCCAAAAATTTTATATAGGAAGAACTTCATCAAATAGGGTCATCAATGAAGTAAGATCAAGGGGAACCTCCGTCACGGTGCAATAAATGCTAAGCACCCTCTCCATAATTTTATAGCACTAAAAATACAGAAAATCCACAGGATATCTATAACAAAAAGTTATCTTATTACAGACAAGTGACGAATGAGAGAGGATGCCTTGAGGCCAAAATAGAAAAATTGATCCCGTTGAGAAATCAGACATAAGTCTATGAAAGACATAATTGAAAGCATCCATTTAAGATATAAACATGAAAACACATATAAGCAAAAGTAATGCTATCCATTTTATGAAAACACATATAAGTAAAAGTAATGCTATCCATTTTAAGAAATCAAACATGGAAACCTATAAAAG
>SNQJ01S0039741.1:0-10846 GCA_010110895.2 Picea sitchensis
GCAGGAAAAATACACTATTTAATCATCTTTCCTTTAAAATATCAACTCAAATGGTCATCGTATCCAAAACATATGGTCAATTAGCTGATATAATAACCAAAAATAAAAAAACTATGTAAAAGTGGGTTATAAATGTTATATAATATGCCAAATTATCCAAAATATTAGTTCAATTGATATTTTTACCAAATTTTGCAAGAATAGTGGGAAAAGCCTCCAAAGTTTAGATGATCATAAGGGGAGCTACGATTAACATATTTTTTCTCCATCAGGACCAAGTAGGAAAGCTCTAATCCCTCTTCAATTTCATCCAAACACTTATCTATTTTTCATGCAAATTTATTTAATTTTTTGTTTTTTAGGAAGTGACATGCATGTACACACCTATGCTTAACATGGGCCATGTATATGTTCCCATATACGTAGAGGTCCTTAACGACATGAATGTATGTTTCCAAAGAGACCCACGTACATATCTATTTACAAGAAAAAGTAATGAAAATTTGTGATTTTTTCTTTGTAGGAGCTACAAGATGGTTATAGAATGGCATGACAGAAAGCACGAGGAGGATGACCAAGAGATTTTGGATCATCCATATATTTTGGAATCTCTTCAAAGATGTTTCCTAAAAAAATTCTATGAGTGTCCCAACACGAGGGCACAAAAGAGAGTGCTATAGTTATTGATCATGTATTGGAATCCCGATGACACTACTTTCATGTTGTATGGTCAATATTTCACCATCGAAGTCGATGATATTTATTTTATCACCAGTCTATCCCATGGAGGAGATGTGTTGAATATTGAGACTCAAGGTGTTATAGGGATGACCATCAAGGACTACATCATAGAATACTCCACACCTAGGGCACAACATGTTGGGAGTCAAATACCAATTCAATATATAGAAGACCTAAGTATGAAAGTGATACTTCATACGATTAATCAGATAGTAGGGTCTGCAACTTTACATCATGCCTCTTCGACACATATATTTTATGCAGTTGGGTGTCTTCGTACAGTGACTTATGACCGGAGTACCTCATTATTACAGAACATGAAGGAACAACTGACCAACTACAAGACTAGAAAAATAATTTTTTTTGGCTATGTGAGCATGTTGTGCTCATTATTATTTGAGAGAGTTCCTGCGATGAGCCCGAAAGTCTTCATTCAAACACATGGAATTAGGGATCCTTTCTTACTACAATGGGTCGTAGTTATACAATGCCTAGGAGGTGGGTGATTCATTTATTCCCACAATGATGATCTCTTCATGTGGTGGTATTGTTAGATCATCGCCATAGATGATTATCCCTATGAAGGGATAAACATTTCATGAGACCCTGACATGCATGTGCCTCCTGGTGGTGCGCTAGGAGATATTAGTAAGAAAAAAAATTAATTTTGAAAATATTTGATTTTTATTATGCTTAAATTATTTTAACAGTAAAACAAAGAATAGTTTTATATGGATTAAAACTGACAAAATTTGTATGAATTAACAGATATTGTGTCAATATGGCTAGAGGGATAGCCATGCCACTGATGCAGGAGTCATGGTGAATCTCATCTAGGCATCGACGCTGCTTAGATAGAGAACACTTTACAGAGTGTCCAGAGAAATATGGACTGCCTTATGCACAATATTATGATAGTGCAGATCGAGGACTTGTCATAGTAGATTCAACGACATGTAGTTGGTGTACCCCAATCCTGGGTACGACTATGTAGGGATGTGGGGGTGGGTTGCTCAGCATAGATGTTCTATGAAACATTTTGTATCGACTTATAGATGGACATTCAGGGCCATGAGCATGAATTTTGTAACTTAAAACCCATATATTTTGTATTATCGGACATGGAAATACTATATATACATATCTCATTTTGTCATGGTATACAATTATTATGTACAACTATGTGTGTGATAAATTCCAATCTAATACATAATTAGTGTATGCATCAGATACAAAATTTTCACTTATAAAAATATAAATATAAGTAATAAAATTAAAGTATCATTCTAGAAGACGTACCCATAGGAGTCATCAGAGATATGTGGGATCACACAAACAATATTGTTTGTTTAGATGTGACACCACCAATTGGGAATCTATCTGAACCTGTAAACATTAGATACCATGTGTAATTCCATCTCTTAGAAGTTCGATCATGACACTATACTTGACCACATTATTCGTTGTTTTCCCTAAACAAGTACCTCCTGATACAAGTAGTTGTACCTCAGGTGAATAAATCACCCATGTGATAGAAGCGAGATTCCAAGTGTGATGGGTTGTGCCATCCATGAACCCAACATGAACCAAATATTCCATGGACATCTGCTAATCAATTAGAGACAGAATAAACAACCAAGGAAAAAAATAAATAATATTAAATCTATTATCTATGTACAATAAATACAAAAGAGCACGTGCTCGAGTGATATTCTCAAGCGAAATACTTCTTAAGGTAGAGCCCATTTCTAGGATCCAGCATAACATTCCCTTCATAATCATCTAAATTGTAGGCTCATGTTTGAATTTCATTCCTCATGATGTAAGGAACATGCCACAATGGATTGAAATTGTCGACACCTAAAGAGTCCTTATCCTAATCATAAACCAAGACAAGGTCACCCTCAAAAAATTCTTGAGCACACTGACTTATCATACTGATATTTGGCACATTTTTTGTGAGTCTCATTTTTTGTGGCAACATCACGATGCTATTCATCTAGGTTCTCTAAGTAAACAACAAATGCTTTTAAATTCATATTCTCAAGTAGAAGCTCTACAATGATATTTAATGAGGATATTTTGTATTCAATATGCATGATTGCTTTCACTCCATGAACGAGATGGAAAGGTGAAAAACCTGTGGTAGTTTTAACCAAGGTTTGGTAATCCCATAACACTGGATAAGGCATCAAATGCCAATTATATTTACTCTTATTGACAATGCATCCAAGGATGGTTTTGAGAGACTTGTTTACAACCTCTACCATACCATTCCCTTGTGTATAATAAGGACATGAATGCTCCTTCTTAAATCCCAATTTTGATGCTAATTCAGACATCATTTGATTCTAAAAGTGAATTCCATGGTCAATGAAAATCTCTCTTGGAATTCCAAACCTGGCAATAACCTAGTTGAATAGAAATAAGGTTGCAGTCTCACCTTCATTCACAAAAGTAGGCATGGCCTCCACCCACTTACTAAAGTAGTCGAAAGCCAAGATGATATAACGATTCCTCCTTGTTTATGGAGGGTGGCATGTAGTAAAATCAACCCCTCACTTTGTGAATGGATCAACAATGATGAAGGGGAAGAGTGGAGTAGGGTGTGCACACATTTTATGAGAAAATATCTAACAAGGATGGTACTTTTTGACTGCCTCAAGGAAATATTTAAAGATTGTCGACTAAAAGTACCCAACACGCAAGATTTTTTTGGTTTTTTCCAACTCTGATAAGTAACTACAACATGCTCTTCTATAATAATCATTGACCACAACTTCCACTTCTTCATTAGTTAAACAATGATGGAGAATCGAATCAACCACACGATGATACAAAGTGTTGCCAATGATGAGGTAATTCTTCTCTTGGTAGCGAATATGACGTCTATAATCCCATGAATAGTTTGGAGAAAACTTGAGAGTATGGAGGTATGTAAGGATATCCCCGTACCAAGGATTGATAGTAGAAATAAGGAACAAATTTTCATCAGGAAACAAATCTGTAACTGTAGGTTCTTCTTTCTCCCTAGGAAACTCTGATATTAATTCAACAAAAACCAAATATTTTTTGGACTTAGCAGAGATAAAGTTCAAATCAAATTATTACAGAATAATAATACGTTTATTATAATTTCCCCATATGATACATCGTCTTAGGACATATTGAAATGGATTGAAATCGACAACTATAGTGGTTTTCTGTAATAAAATGTAATTACATAGTCTTTGAACAACACAAAAGGTTGCCAATGATAATTTCTCAACATACGAATAGTCGAGTTTAGGTCTGATGAAACCACGACTGAGATAATAGATGGAATTATCATGTGAGATATCATCCTCATGAACCAAAACCATGCCAATTGTGGATTTTTTTTCATGATATACAACAAGAGGTCCCTTCTGTAGTCTGGCGAACTAAGAAAAGGGGTAGACATAATCACTTTCCTGATCATGCCGAACTATTTCTGGGTGAAATCATCCGAAAAGAGGGGATCCCCTTTCTTTGAAAAGCACATAAAACCCTTGGTAATGTCATCATAGTTCGTAATAAAATATTCAAGGAAATTATCCTTTCCTTGGAGACTCTACAACCGATCAATGTTTCACAGGGGTGGTAACTGAACTATTTCCTCCACTTTTAATGGATCAACCATTATCCCTTTGTTGCATACAATAAAACCCAACATATTCCCTAATACGACCAAAAAGATGCATTTATTCAGGTTCAACGAATACGATAATGACGAGAACTTTTGAAAATAAGTATGAGGTTGGCTAGATGATATACCCTCTTTCGAGAGTGATCAACAAGGTCATCCAAATAAGCCTCAACAATATGCTTCAAGTCGTGAAAGGAAAATGACATGGCCCGCTAAAATATGGCTCTAACATTTTTCAGAAAAAAAGGAATTTTATTGTACACAAAAGTCCCCCAAGGACATATAAATGTCATTTTATGTTGATCTTCAAGAATCTAATTGAATCTGGAAAAATTGTCCATAAAGGAGAAATTTTTTCTTCCCGCTTACTCATTGATAATCTAGTCGATGAAGGGTGTGGCAAAGTTGTATTTTGGACACGCTTTGTTTAGATATCGAAAATCCATACAAACACATATGTTCCCTTTCTTATTTTCCATAGGAATGTGATTTGAAACCCGTTCAGTGAGAGGGAACGGGTTAATAAAACCCGCCTCAAGCACATTTTCAACCTTATCCTTAATATTTGTCGTCTTCGTTGGATTAAAAGGTCATAACTTTTGTTGAACATGTTTAGCGATTTCTTAAGTGCAAATCTCGTGTTCAAAAAATAGAGGATCTATGCTTGTACTTTACTCATATGGCTAGACGAAGACATCACAAAACTCCTTAAACAAAGAAGTATATGTGTGGATCTCTTGAGGAGAATAGTCTGTGCCTATAGAAAGGTTCTCCACAACACCAAGGGTTTTAGAAATGTTGATCGAAATAGTATATGATATGTTAGCCATGTTTCTTTCATCATAAACACCACGCTTTTCTAAGGGATTCATGGAATTATCAACATTTCTACTCACGACTAACCCAAATTATCTTCTTTCCACACAACTAATATTAGGGAGAAAGTATGATTGATTATGCATATCCTCCCATGGCCTTTTTTATCTTGTCATTTCCTCTATAATATCTTTGTCTGAAGGAAAGATGGTATCGAGACAGTATGGGGATGTCAAAGAATTATTATCCTAAATAGGCTCTCGGAACTGATCAGCCTCCTCCATCCATGAAGGAGTTGGATCAGGGTCTGTAATAGTTTTTGGGATAGCTCGATAAGTGACCTTAGCTACAGACTATGGAATGGCCATCCCAACATGCGCACAACCCTTTACGGATTCACACGGTGAGGGTAACACCCATGAATATTCCAAATATGAGGTTCTAAATTAATAGACTCTTATAATGGGGATTGAGGAGCTTGACTTTTGGTAGCTGATCAGGGTAGCACGCATATAAGAAATCAATGATGGAAAATAAGATGTTCTCATGAATTCATGATACATATCAACATTGATACTCTCAGTTGTTGTCTGATATTTTTCAATCAATGGGACCGTAGATCCCATATTTTCCATAGATTTGATGAAATTAAATGTCATTTGGTCAATTGTTACAATCCTCCCCTCATGGGGAAAAAATAAAAATAAGAAACACCAACGAGATCATATTTTAGTCAAGGGACTTGTGAACTACTTCAACTTCTATGGAAATAGACTTTCCTCCTAGTTGAACTGGAAAAAAGGAAATAATCTTGTGCAGTCTCAAATATCATCCATCAAATGTGGAAAAAAGAGTGGGAGAAGGGGTAAGTTCTAGAGAGATAATGGATTTCCAATAGGACAAATACATGACGCATGTTGAATAACCTTTGTCAATGACGGTCCTCATGATAACATGTTTTCCATACATAATATTAATCTGAAAGAATACATGATCAAGAAGGGGAGGATTCACTTAAGTACTGTCAAACTTCATAATGAGCTATCTCAAAGAGTGAGCAACCTCGATCACAGGCACCAATGCAAATCGTTGTGTAGGGAAAATTTGGAGCACCTCTAAGTCACACATCGTACAAGGTTTCTGAGCTAAGTCCTCAATGATAGAGTAGTTGGGGGTGGCTCAAGAACTAGGATTGTACAACACTCTTTTGTACACACCTTTTAGTATGCGTTGCATTATTTATTTCTCATGTTTCTCTATATGAAGATACCCTTGAGTATCTAAAGTTTCTTTCCCTTTTGATGTCGACTCACGATTACTATAATCGCAAGACCTAGTCGAAAAATACACGTCCTCTTCTTTCTTATGGTTGAACATGTTAAACAATGAGTAAAATCCATCCAAAAAAGGTGCACTTGAGGTTCCCCCTCGTGGATCTTACATGGAAGAGACAACCTGCATATTTTACCCTTGGGGGAACATATTTTTAAGTACAACAGTCTGTTGTTGTTGTTGTTGCATTTTTATTAGGTGATTGACATCATCCATCTACAATAATTAATCGGTAAGGTGATCAACCTCACAAAGGTAGCATGGTAATTTCACCTTTTTGACCTCATTTTCCCCTCCATCTTTTGCATCATATTTCTCATTTTTATTAATCCCCACCTCCTTTCTTATCATTTCCCTCTAGGTTGTTGGGTAATCTTTAGGGTCGTTGACTGTATAACATGAGTGTATGTTGAATTGATGGTGGGAATGGTTGAAAAAATATCTTAACCGATCATGGAAGGATGAATAGACATCTGTTTCATTTGGTTTGCAACTAGATTTATGGAAATGACTTTAACATACCCAACAATGCCATCGACACAAGGTCGTTATTTCATTTTTTCAGGATCAAAACTAAGTCATGGTGCGTTCGATATAATTTTTAAAGGATCCCATATTGTGAATATATAAAATTTAATTTTTTATCCCTAAAGATCACTTCTTCCTTGGAAAAGACTCCAAATGTGGATACATATTTAGAGATGATGGATGAAAAAAACTTGAGGAACCATTCCAATGCAAATTATGGAGGAACTTTGTCTTTAATCGTCCTCTTCTATCTTTTACACTCATGGATATGATATGACATATGAGTGTTCTTGTCCTATTTCAGTGTCGATAGGAGATGACTGTCGACATCGTACCAGATAGGTAGCTAAAAATGGTTAAAAAAAAACAATGCCTAATCATAAAAAGTGAGAAATGCTCCACCATCAGGTTCTATGTACCACTTCGCTGCAACTCCCAAAATAGTTCAATGGAAAATGTAGAGTCAGAATGAATCATCATTTAAAAAATTCTAATAAAACCATAGATGAAATTTCGTTACGTGGTTCTCGGGATGTTTTCTAGGCTTGCCTTCGAACTTAGGAATTCCATATTGCAATTTGGTGGGAACCAACAACCAATTTGGATCATGACAAACTGGATCTTTCATGAGCTTCGACAGGTCTATAAAGTTTGATGTTTCCTAGAAAGGTAACTATTATCGGACTAATCGGTAAGTGTGGACATAAACATATCTCCCTAACTTCCATAGGAAGCTAGAAGAAACTAAGACAAAATACAAATTTCACCTTAGACTTCATTGTCATATAAAATAGTTTAGAGAGGTGCAGATGACATACCTTTTAAATGACTCTTGATCCTCGCTAGTGTCATCCTTGTAGCTCCTTCTTTGATTTTGCGGGATGGTGAACCTGTTTAAGAAGCACAAACCAAGAAACAAAGAGAGAGAAAAAAGATATATATATTCCAATGAATTCTATGTATAAGATCAAGGAGTTATACAATAAAAGTTAAGACACCTTTATAGGGAATGAATGTATTGTTGCATTATATTAAATGGAAAGTGGAGAATACAACCCATGCCTTGATGTTGCACGGTCCCCTTTCAATGGCTCTATGCTCCAACATACACACATTTTCTCCAATGCCTTTGATGAAGAAGATCCACAATCTGACTTACATAACTAAAGAAAAGATCTCAAGCATCATCTGTAGTATAAATATTCATGCATATGCGAGTGTTTGACAACACAGGTATTCCAACAGAGTACGAACACCTTCAGTAACCACTCACATAATTAGATCAAAGATCAACACACCGATGTTTTCATGTGGTAAAACCCCTACGGGGAAACATCCATGGCCCCAGCCAACGTGGCCACTTGGAGCAACTTATTAATGCAAATAAAAAGATTACAAAGAGATTTTACAAGAGAGTTTCTCACAATCAATCATCAACAAATGACTCTCCATGCTCTTTAAATAGAGATCATGGACCAATTGAGTGTTAAGACATGGATCAATGGCCATTAAGATCGAGGAGAGTATGAACCATTGGATCACTCTATGTCGGGAACATATTGTGACCATCAAATTTACTAACTACAAATGCACACTAATGCATACTGAAGAAACACACTTTTACCTAATGACACATTAGACCAAGTAGATCTTAACTAACTCCTAAGTGTCTAAATATCCTAACATCCCCGCTTAATAATAACTTGGGATAGTATTGAAGGATTTACAATAGTGACAAAATAGGAGAAGAAAGGAGGAATTAGAGCCTATCCCCCCTTAATGACAACTTCTTGAACTCCTAACATAGATGAAAGTTTGGAAAACTTTGCTTCTGTAAGATACTTTGTGAAAATGTCTGCAACTTGATCTTCTGTAGGACAAAAGAGCACTTCAATAACTTGATCATGAATGAGCTTTATGATGAAGTGCATGTGTATCACGATGTGTTTGCTACGCTGATGTTGAACTGGGTATTTGGTGATCTTGATGGCATTTTGATTGTCACACCAAAGATTGGTCGGATGTTGTTTCTCGAATCCAAACTCTGAAAGGATCTGTTGAAGCCACAAGGCTTCCTGACTTTCATTTACCACTGCTCAGTACTCTTCTTCTGCTGAAGAAAGTGAAATAGCGTGTTGTTTCTTATAGGCCTAAGTGACAAGTCTTGAACCAAGGCTGAAAACATAACCTGCAGTAGAATTTTGATCATCAGGGTCACCGACCCAATCTGAATTAGTGAAACCAACCAATAAAGGAGTCCCCCCTGAATTGTAATGTATCCCGAACTGAACTGTACCATGAACATAGCGAAGTATCATTTTATCTGCTTTCCAATGGATTTAATGGGGTGTTTGCATATACTGGGAAATAACACCAACAAAAAAGGAAAGAACAGGACGGGTATCAGTCAAGTATAAGAGGCTACCAACTCACTGATGGTACAGGGTGGCATCAAATTCAGGAGAAGTACAGGTGGCAGTAAGCTTGACTCCAGACTGTAAGGGAGAAGGGGTTGGTTTACAATCGTCCATGTGAAAGCGACGAAGAAGGTCACAAGCATACTTAGACTGGGAAAGAAAAATTCCTTCATTGGTTTGCAAAACTTGGAGGCTAAGGAAATAGTGGAAAAATCCTAAGCCTCTCATTTCAAATTTCTTCTTAAGGATGGTTTTCACATGGTTTAAAAGTTTTCAGTCATTACTAGTAAGGATAAGGTCATCAACATAAAGGACAAGGATTATGAGATGGCTTCCTACTTTCTTGGTATAGACATTAGGATCATAATGGAATCTAGAGAATCCAGTGGTAATAAGAAATCTCTCCATTTTGACATACCAAGCTCAGGGAGCTTGCTTGAGACCATAAAGAGATTTCTTAAGGCGACAAACAAGGCTAAAGTCATTCTGGATATAGCTAGGAGGTTGTTCCATGTAGATTTATTCTTGCAAATCTCTGTGCAAGAAGGCATATTTAACAACCATATGATGGGACTCCCATTTATGTGAGGCAGTAAGGGAAAGAACAAGTCAGATGGAATTCATTTTGGCTACAGGGGAAAAGGTTTCATTATAGTCAATTCCTTCAACTTGGGAAAATCCTTTGGCAACTAGCTGAGCCTTGTGTCTTTCAACACTTTCATCTGATGCATACTTAGTTCTATACACCCATTTAAATCTGAAAAGTTTTCTTCCTTTTGGAAGAGGTACAAGATCCCAAATATTGTTTTCCATTAATGAATGATACTCTTCATTCATTTTTGTATCCCAATCTGGATGACCTGAATCTTCTGTAAATGTCTCTGGATCATGAGTTTCTGAAACTTGATCCAAAAGAGAAGAGGCTCGCTAGAACTGTGAACGTGTCTGACATTGATCTGAAGGATCACCGACAATATCACCAGCTTATTCTCGTGTTGAATGAACCCATCTGGGAATTGGTGGAGTTGGTGTTGGTTCAGGTTCAAAGGACTCATCTGGAGGAGGGTGAGCAGGCGAAGGTTTATTTTCATCCTCATTGTCATCATCTGAATAAGAAACTAGATCAATAGAATGCACAAATGTCGAAGATGGCTCACAGGACGAAGAAGGCACAACCGTCGAATTAGGCTCGCAGGCCAAAGAAGGCACAAACGTCGAATTAGGCTCGCAGGCCAAGATATTTTCATCAAATTTAACATCTCTTATAATAATAATTTCATTACAATGTGATTGAAGAAGTCTGTAACCTTTGACATCTTCAGAATAACTAGCAAATATACACTTC
>SNQJ01S0039741.1:10896-25712 GCA_010110895.2 Picea sitchensis
AAATATACACTTCTCACTTTTAGGCTGCAATGCTTTCCTTTTCTCATCAGGAATGTGAGCCCATGCTATACTGCCAAATAGATGGAAGTGACTTACATCTGGTTTAATTTTATTCCAATATTCTTCCGGTGTTATATTTTTAAGGGTCTTTGTGGGAGTGCGATTTACTATGTAATTTTCATAATTGATGGCTTCTTCCCAATAATCCCTTAGATTGGATCATACAATTAGCCATTTCTTTTACTGTGCAGTTCTTTCTCTTAGCAACACCATTTTGTTGTGGTGTATATGGAACAATGTGTTGAAATAGGATTCCCTGTGTAGTGCAGTAACTTGTAAAATTATTGTTCACATATTCACCTCCATTATCTGTTCTTAACCTTTGAATTTGATGTCCAGATTGTTTTTCTACAAGGGCCTTGTAGGCCAAAAACTTGTCAAAAACTTTGCTCTTAAGTTTTAATAAGTAAAACCAAGTACGTCTGGAAAAGTCATCAATGAAAGTTAAGAAATACTTGCACCCAAAAAAACAAGGAGAATAAAGTGGACCACACAAATCACTGTGAACAAGCTGCAAAGGACTTGAGGCGTGCCAAGAGGCACGTTTGTCAAAATTGTCCCGATGATGTTTGTCGAGAACACAACCGGCACAAACACCATCTCTGCATGAAACAAGAGGAAGACCAATCACTATCTATTGATTGCATAGTTTCTGCAATGAGCGATATTTTAGATGACCAAACCGCTCATGCCATAGTTTGCTAAAGTCATCTCTATGAGAAACAAAAACTGATGAAAAAGATGATGACTCAAAGTTGTCAAATTTGTACAAACTGGTAATATCATCAACAATTCCAGTTGCAAGAACATGCTTAGGATATTTTAGATCCTTGATTACAAATTGGTGAGGTGAAAACTCTATGGTTTTACCTTCACCAGAATGAGTGATTTGATATACTGATAGAAGGTTATGAGAAAGACTTGGAGCACATAATACATCATTGAAATGACCATTTGTTGGAAGCAATTATATAATTACTATTGTTTGTAAGCTGCCTACACAGGGTCTCTAAATTTTCATTACTCCTCATGAGCATTCTCACTAAATGACACTTGTCACTTGTCACTTTTTACATATCTTCCTTTTGATTTTTTTTTTCATGACTGTAAGCATGAAAACTCGCAGTTGGAATTGACACTTTGTTTTGATTTTTGATTAAAGGAAAACTGTTCATATGGTATATTATTGAATTTTCATATTTTTGCTATGAACATGATTGTTCTCCTTGTTTATAAATCCTTGGTTCTAAACGTGCCTTGGTTACATAAGTGAAAGACCTCCATTCATAAATATTCAATTAATGGAGTTTTGATTCATAAAACTTTTAATTATTCAATTTTATTTGATACACTTGCCTTTGTAATCAAGCCATGAATGTGCATACTATGGTTTTCCAAGTGTTCACATCCTCATACGTACTCATGCCAAGATGTCATATGAATTACAACATTCCATTACTCTTTTGTGTGGTCTCAGGCTTCACGATTTCGTTCCCACACATGGTAATTAACGCCTCTGCCTACCGTTTTGAACTGTCATAGCATTGTTTTGTTCGGGGCTATGGCTCTGTGGCTTTTTATCAAACCCTACCTTTGAGTTCTCTGTTGATTCCCTTCTGTTCTCCATGTCTCCAGTGGTAAGGATCGAGCCCAATGGAATCCAAACCTTTTTATCGTATGATAACGCCAGGGATGATTTAGAAAGGAACGGTTGGTGCTTGGTCATTGAAAAATTTAAGTGTTTCAATCTCAGAGTTTCCCAAGAGTTCTCATTGACCTTCGATGGCTGCAGAGAAAAGATAGGTGACGTGTAGCTAGAGGTAACTGGATATTTTTTAAGCCAGGCCACGGGTTTACCAGTTGTCGGGAAAAAATGGTTCAAGAACGCAAAAGTTGAAGAGGTCCCCTAGACTCTAATGTTCACCTCACATAAAATTACTAGTTGTGATCGAGGTATGCCTGTCTCATCCTTAAAACCTAGGTGGCATGATCTACTTGCTATTGTGAAATAGTTCATTACGTGTGAAGGAAGATTTGGGTTAGTTTTCCTGTATCATCTGCGTTTGCTTATGAGTTTCATTGACTTCCCATTGAACATAACCTACTTCCTGCTTTGAAGTCTATACAAGATGGGAAAACGGTTTAGGAGGTAGAGGTATGATTCAAGTTTATTCCATCATGGTTTGATGAAAATTATCCTTTTGCATCAGTTGCAATTACACAATGAATGTTGGGATGCCTTTGTTTTACGAAATGGCTTTGGCAACGGTGAGTTGGGACATGTTGATAAACCGGTTATCATAGAAACCCTTGTGAACACTACAGCCTTTTATCCACCACTCCTGCCCTGTGATATTACCCCTAATATTGAACCCTCGACCTACCCTGATGTTACTCAACCAGACAATCAACCGGATTCGCACTCAAAGATTTGTGTTAAAACTGTTAAAAAACCCACAACGAAGAAGCTAAAGGGAAGCGTCAATGTTAATTACAAGAATAAAAGGGTTGGTCGTTTGATTTCACGATGTGCTCAAAACAAATACAAACCCTGTACAGGCACAAACAATACAATTGAATTAAGTGAAGACTCAGATTCAGAAATTGAGAGGTTTTTGGCTGAAGAAGATCTTATGTCCTATGGGCTCTATCCTAACACACCCTACGACTATGTAAACAACTTGCCTCCATGTTTGAAGGGTAACCTATAATTCTCGGGCATTGGACTCTATGATAAACCTACCTTTCGCGTGGACGCTTCTCCAATCCTTAATGTTGTCAGTGAAAATGCATAGTCTCTACAGCCACAGTGTAATGAATGTCGATCCTAGATTGACATGTATTATACGGATGTGCCTTTGCTACAGTCCCGGCTTAAATATTTAAAAGGCCAAGTGGATTTGTTGACAAGCGAGAACAATAGACTCCAATCCATAACTCAAGCAAAGGAGAAACGCTAAAAAACTACAGTATCTGTCATTTTTAAGAATGTAGAGGCAACAACAACAATAGTAAACTCCAAGATTGCTTGATATGTTTTAATCCCATGATTTGGGGTATGATCTTTTTCAAGTTTAGCATGAATTTGACACTCAATTTAGGATATACGGTTTGTTTGAATAGATTACTTTTCTTATAAATATTAGTTTGTTTTGTTTGTTGAATAAAATATGATTGTAGTGGTAATTATAACTAGCTACAGAATCGTAAGATTCTGTAGCCAGTTAGAAAAATTCGAATTGCTTGTTTTGAAAATTGAAAACACATCTAAAATCTTCCCATTTTCATTTTTTTTCAGGAACCCGTGATTTTTAAGGAGATTTGAGGCACTGTTGGGATCTCCCAGCCATACCATTTTTGTGTTTTTAGTAAATAGATTAGGCTGTTTGTATTTTGGAACAGATCTGATATTATCAACATGAAACATTTTGTTCCTGGAACCTATATAAGCATGTTATTTTGTAAACATGGGATCATCTCTGCCTGGGGAAAGACTATGGATTTTTTATTTACAGACTTGGATGAAATATAATACTCGTCACAACTTTATCTTTTCCGTATTGTGTTTTTATTCAAGTCATGTTTATTTCAATTTGTAAATATATTATGATTTCTTTCACTGTCATGGTTTACTACAAGTTGATAGAATAGAAGTTTATATATTCCATGTTTCATGTTCCAGATTTAACACACAGTAATCGTTCGTTTAATTTGAATTAAGAGGTTTATCTCTAATTTCGATCAAACGTTTATACGCAAGTTCTCACAACGAAGTTTATCTTAATGTGGCTGCTTGTAAAATTATGAGACTATTGTGACTGCATCTGTTATGTGTCTTATAATTCAAAACTCCATCACTCTTGCTTCACATTATTGGAAGCAAATTTTAGGATCTGTTGTAGGTTTACCTCGTCAGATAAAGTGATTGGATGCTACATAAAGAACAAGATATTGGACACGGTAACAGGTCAGTTTGTTGGTTTGATTTCATTAGTTTGATGAATATAGAAGTTTCCTATAGTTAAACATCTTCGACTATTTGTTATTTCTGTTTTTAATTAAACAATTTTGATATTCCATTCCTCGAGTATAAACATTATAAGAAGACAAATAAAAAATGATTAAATAATAGCTTTATTGTTGTTTAAAAAACCAATTTGCATTCGATTTTCGCGGATTTAGATTAAGATTCGTATTTTGTACATATTATATAAATATTAGAAATAGAATCATTTGTATATATTGTACATATGATAAGTAGAGTTATTTTATAAATATTAGTTAATTAAATTGTAAATATATATTAGATCTATATATAGTTTTCAGCGATTGTTATTCATCAAGTTATTGCATTTTATTTAGTTTTGTTTTTTCGCTTTCTTTAGGACTTAGATTGGCCAACAGAGCCGCTAAACCTATTGGAGTGGATTCATCCAAACGGATTGGGTTAATTAGACAACCCTGGACTGGATTCACTCCTCCAGTTGACGAGCGGTGAATTTCGCCCATCAACAAATGGCGCTAGAAGGAGGGCCTGAAAACTATTAATGGCACGAGGAGGTCGTAAGACTCCTCCACCACCTACCCGCTCACCTATAGTAACTAGAATTCGTTCAGATGACAACATTTTCCCTCATCAAGAAACCACATCAAACGACGATCTATGGATCACAGTTGAACCAGTAACTCTAAATCCTACGGGTGGTGACATACAAGAGATTGTTCGACAATCTCTCATAAGAATGCACAGTGCCTTAGCCCGTATAAGACAACCAAAATGATCTTTGAATCAACCATTAGACTTCTATGATATCATAGAACAACTTGGAGGTACTTGCCTTACCTTAAACCCTACAGATCCAATCCTCACTCCTGCAGCAGGAGGATCTGGTATACCACCATCACCACCTCCTTCATCTCTTTCTTCTTCTGAAGAAGAATCCTCTGACAAAGGCAATTCCTCATCCCATCCTTCGATACCACCCACACCTATGGCCAACCCGAACAATCCCGCCAAACCCTAGCTTGACCAAGATGCAGTGGCCATACCTCGGCTTCAACATCCTTTACCCAAGCACCCAGAGAAATGACTCCCTAAATTTGACCCGTACTCCAAAAAGTTTATGTTAGCCATTAGACTCTGTAGTGTTGAGCATGAAGATGTAGTCTATAGATTGTTTCCCTACACCTTTGAAGGCAATGCCTCTACCTGGTACATTTCCCAAAATCCCCACACCATCGTGTCATGGGATAAATTTGAATCCTGTTTCCTTGAGAAGTTCAGAGACGACAATTCTCCTGAAGTTCTAGTCATGGATATTTCTAGTTTAATAATGAACCCCAAAGAAAAGATCAAAGACTTTAATCAAAGGTTCTTGACACTAAAGAACCGGATCCCTACGGATTCGATGCCTGCCGAGAGTCTTATTATCACATATTATACGAAAGCCTTACATCAAAACATAGCCATTTGGGTAAAGAGATCCAAGAAAGCCACGTTGTTAGAATCCTTCGAAGAGGCCAGTCAGATCGAGAAAGGCATTCTCAGTTTAAAATACACTACTAGCAATGAGATAGAGACTATTTCATCTTCCAAAAAGAAAATCGAAATCCTTCCTAGACCTTCCCAAAACAAAGCTCAACCTGAAAGCTCAGATTTAGAAAACTTACAGAAAGTCGTTCAAAAATTGTCCAACCAAGTTATAGATTTGAAAAGGTTGGCTGAAGAAGCTTCTTCGAGCAAAGGGCCTTACAAACCCCCTTTTAGGAAGCCTTTTCCCACCATCCGATCTAATTCAAATACTAAAGGCCTAAATCTAGAAAGCCTGCAATTTTCTATTCAAACGATTCTAGAAGCACACGATAACTTGATTCCTCCTGAGATTCCTGAAGAAGTAGCTGAACAAGAGACAGTAGAAGAAGATGAATCCTCTCCGAATATTTTCAGACATTTTTCGGATAGCATTTTTCAAGCTAATTTCTAAACAGTGCATCCTTACAATACTAGGAGCAAGACAACAAATAAGCCTTCTTCCGAAATTACTAAGACTTTTCCTCCAAAACAGTCTAAATCAACTGAGACTAAAAAATTTTTAGTAAACCCAAGTTTGGATTATGATTTGGTTGAATATCTAAAAAATCTTAGGGCTACCATTTCTGTTTACGAATTATTAAAATTTCCTTTCCTTATACAAAAAATGATGCAGAATATTGCAGAGAACAATCTGAACAGTAACAAAGGTGTTCAAAACAACCCCAAAATTCCTCAGAAGGCCTTCGCCAAAACTACATCCGAGCCTCATGATAAAAGAGACCTTCCTGTAAATAATGTAACAAATGTAGATAAACCAGTTTCAGAAGCTGCAGGTAAAAAGCAACAAGCTTCCACTGTTAATACTCACAGAAATGTCCCTCCATTTTTGTTAACTTTTGAAATTTTCAATAGGAACGTACATAACTATATGGTAGATTCAGGTGCATCATCTAATGTAATGCCTTGGTCTGTTTTTCAAAAGATTAATGCTGAAGTTCAACCATCCAGCTTGAAAATTATCCAACTTGATCAAACTAGTGTTAAAGTAATAGGCGAATTAAGAAATGTGCTTATAAGATTGTCGTCTAATCCTAAAGTTCATCAAGTGATTGATATTATTGTTGTAGCTATCCTAGAAGTTTATGGTTTGGTTTTGAGTAGAGATTGGTCAGAACAATTACATGGTTATTTTGCGACGGATTGGTCTCACATGTGGCTGCCCGAGAATGGAAAGCCCAATAGATCAAGGTAAATCGTGAACGTTATCTGAAGTTGACGGTGAATGATTTAAATGATCCCAATGAACCATTCACTCCTTCTATTGATTCGCCCGAAATACAAGGGATGGATACTTTTTTCGGTAATTTCATGGCCGAAACTTCTACTATCACTAACCCGGAACAACAGTCTGAAATTTTGACATATACGCAACCAACAACTTCTTCTCAGTGGACACATGCAACTGACGAAAATCAAATATGGTCTCTGTACTTTGATGGGTCAAAATCCAAGGAAGGAGCTGGTGCAGGTTGCATGCTCATCAATCCAGCAGGTAACAAGACCATGATTGCTTGCCTGTTAGAATTCGAATGTACAAACAACACAACCGAATATGAGGCACTCCTGCAAGGCCTTAGAAAAGCATTAGATATGAACATTCAAAATTTGACTGTCTTTGGTGATTCAGAAATCGTGGTTAGACAGGTAAAAAATTCTATCCACTGTTTATCCCTGCACCTTAAAAGCTATCAAACTGAGGTATGGAATTTGATGAACAAGTTTTCTTCATTTAACATAAATTCTATTCCTAGATTGAATAATTCGGAAGCTGATTTGTTAGCTAACGTCGCTTCAAAACTTTTTTCCTGCAGAAGGCTTATCTCCAAATGCATTTTTCGTCGAACTGTTGTTCAGACCGTCCGTCCCAGACAACATCACGAATTGGAGAGTCTTTGATGACGATCAACAGATCATAAGTTTTATGCATATGGAAGAAATGTTCCAGGGCGTGGTGATTGATGAAGGTACCCATGATGAAAATCTTCATGACTTTACGGTAATACCTGATCCGAGATCCCCAGAATATTCATCAGACATGGTAAACTCTATCCCAAAATCTATAGTTAGATTAGAATTTTTTTATGATCTTCACGACAAGTTCAGAAAATCGGTGAACTGTAAAACAAATAGTTCCTCTTTGATGCATGAAAAATTAAATTTGGGAACTAAAGACAATCCACAGTGCATTAATTTAGGGTTGGGATATTCTGAGCAAGAAAAAGTAGCATTTATTAAGTTGTTTAAGGAATTTAAATATGTTTTTGCCTGGACGTACGACGACCTGAAAACCTTTGATCATATCATCATACAACCTGTTATCCCCATGAAACCCCAAACCCAACCTTTTCAACAAAAGTTAAATAAAATGCACCCAAAACTCGAACCAACGGTCAAGAAGGAATTAAACAAACTCCTGAACGCTAAGATAATCTTCCCAGTTAGGCACACACAATGGGTCTCTAATCTTGTCCCTGTCCGAAAGAAGAGTGGTGAAATCCGACTATGTGTCGATTTTCGAAATCTTAATCGAGCGTCTGATAAATACAACTACCCTGTCCCTCCCATGGAACATATCCTTCAACAGGTGTCTGGTTCCGAAAGATTATCCTTGTTGGATGGTTTTTCAGGGTACAACCAAGTCCTTATGTCTCCTCCAAACCAACTCAAAACCACATTCCGCACTCCATGGGGCACCTACGCTTATAGAAATATGCCATTTGGACTCATAAACGTCGGTGCCACTTTTCAGAGAGTGATGGACATCGATTTCCGAGGCTTAATCAATCAATCTGTGGTAGTTTACCTGGATGACGTCACTGTCTTCTCGAAAAATAAAGAAGATCATCTAGCTCGTTTAATATCCGTTCTACAACGATGTTGTAAGTATGACATTTCTTTGAATCCTAAAAAATCTATCTTCGCAGTAGAACAAGGTAAACTCCTCAGATTCATTGTATCGAGCAAAGGGATGATTATCGACCCTGGAAGAACTCAAGTCATTTTGAAACTGACCCTCCCTCGTAAAAAAAGTCCATGCAATCTTTCTTAGGTCAGATAAACTTTGTTAGGAGATTCATGCCCAGCTTTTCAGAAATGGTGAAACCATTACAAAACCTAATAAAAAAGGATGTACAGTACCATTGGGGACCTTTAGAAATCTAGGCTTTTGATTCAATAAAAAAGGTCATAATAGATGCTCCTTCACTAATGAGCCCCGACTTTTTGCAAGACTTCGCCCTCTACACGTTTTCCTCTGACCACTCATACGCTGCCGTCCTAACTCAAAAGAACAATGAAAACAACGAAGTCCCAATCGCCTTTATGAGCTCAACCTTCAAGGGGGAAAAACTTGATTACCCAACAGTAGATCAACAAGCCTATGTTGTTTTCAAAGTAGTAAAGCATTGTCCCTTACCTGACTGTCAGACATCTGTTAGTACAGAAAGAACTAGGCGAAAAAAGGGCAAACTGGGTCACATCCTTGCAAGAGTATGACATAGAAATCACCCCAGCACAAATAGTAAGAGGCCAAGGTTTATGCAAGTTGGTCGCTGATTCAGCTGTAGGACAGCAAGAGGAAAATGATATGTTAAATCCAGGACAACACTATCAAAACCAAATCTGATGTGCACAAAACTCTGTTAGTCCTTGGTACGATGACATAAAATGTTGTCTTATACACGGATCAGCTCCCCGTCACCTTGATCCCACAAAAAGGAGAGCACTAAGATTAAAATTTGCTTCTTTTCACCTTATTAATGGTATTTTGTTTCGTCAAAATTTTGATGGAGTACTAATGCGTTGTCTTGAGAAAGATGAAGCAGAAAAAGTCTGATTGGAATTGCATGCAGGAGAAGCTGGTGGGCATTTTGGTGGAGACACCACTACCCATAAAGTATTAAGAGCAGGTTATTACTGGCCTACCCTTTTTAAAGACGCTCATGCTTTATGTCACAAGTGTGTGATTTTTCAAAAAACATCTAGTCAGATACATAAACCAACTTTCCCTTTGCAACCAGTTTCGGTAGACTCCCCTTTTCAGCAGTGGGGTCTGGATATTATAGGCCCAATCAATCCACCATCCTCACAGCATCATAAATATATCATAACAACCACATATTAATTCACCAGGTGGTCCGAGGTTGTCCCATTAAAAGCTGTAAATGCCAGCCAGGTAATATCCTTCCTGAATTCAAATATTATTACTCGTTTTGGTAACCCTAAATGCCTAGTATTTAACAATGCCTCTTATTTTTCATCTCTTGAAATGAGTGATTTCTCTCTAGAAAAATGAATTAAATTAAAGTATTCTTCCATCTATTACCCCCAAGGCAATGGTTTGGCAGAATCAACTAATAAAAATTTGCTCAAAATTATCAAGAGAACGGTCTCCAAAAACCATAAAAATTGGCATAACGCATTGTTAAACGCAATCTAGGTTGATAGAGTAACTCCTAAAACTGTTGTGGGTAACTCACATTTCTTTATCGTTTACGGCAGGGAGGCGATTCTTCCACCACATCTCCTTCTTCCATCTCTGCAGTTATCGCATAAAGTACGGGAAGAATACTGTCCCCCCTTTGGAGAGTCGAATTAACGCTTTGTAAAAATTATAAGAAGTGAGGGCTCAAGCAAAACGGAAATTGGATCAACATCAACTCATTGTTAAAAACTGGTTTGATTCCAATTCTGCCTCTGATAGAAACTTTGAGGTAGGTGACCTTGTCCTAAAATGGGACAAACCTCATGAGGGAAAAGGAGAGCATACTAAGTTTCAGAAGTTGTGGTTGGGACCATTTTTAATTGCTGAGAAATTGGGTTCCAGTTCCTTCCGATTACAGAATTTAGAGTGGCATCCAGACACCTTTCCGGTGAATGGCCAAGCTCTAAAAAGGTACTTTGCCTGATGACACTCCCATGTACACTGTCGAAATATTTTATGTTTTGTTTGTTTTTATTTGCTGGTTTGTTTTGATTTTTCCTTTATGCTTATCAGTCTTTCTTTTTGAAACACACATGCCTGCATCATGGGCTAGCTCATATGAAGAGAACATAAAAATTTTCCCTCTAAAATGACTGCTGAAAGTTGTTTAAACATCAATTCTGTTGAGTTTGCAGCCATGTTGAAGAATATTTGTTTGAAAAGCGTTTCTTGATTTCACTCTGCAACTGAAGATATTCACGATCATCCATAAAAATTCTTTTTACGTTGTCCCTGTTCCTTAAGAGAACAACTCAGAGATGTCTCCCTGCTCTTGAAAGATGGTTTTATTAACAAACTATTTCTAGATCTTAATGAAGGAAAACTAAGAAATTTATTCAAGGTCTGTAATTTACTAAGATGTGTCCAAAAACTAGGATTTTCAGCGTCATCCCGCTCTATTAAAAATCTTTAAAAAACTAAATAAATTTTCAGAGAGCTGTGGGAAGTGCTTATAAACCTACCAGGATACTGAACAAATCTGCTGGCAGCGGGTAAATTCGTGCATGACACCAAGATAACTTCGTCGGGGTACTGAACAGGCCCGCTGGTAGCGAAGCAATGTTAGGTAAAAGAAAATTCTCAGATATGGATTCTGTTTTGACCTTAAATGTCCTTCGTTCTGATCTAGAACTTCTTGAGAAGATACAGATATCAGAGTGGGTTAAATGACATCCCTGTCGAGGCTATGGATGCCTGCTGGCAGTAGCGGCCCTGTCAACAGTATTGAAGATTTTAACTTTAATATCATGACTCTCTTTTCTTAAGATTGTCATCAGTTTTCGTCTCTTTAAAATAACAGTAATCTGAAACTGGAATGCATAATAATTATTTACAATGTTCAAACATCTTTTTGGTTGTTTTCAATTTGAATTTTTTTCTGATTATCCTAATCTGAACTCGTTCAATCGGCAGAGATAACTTCTTTTGCCAGCGTGTCGCCATTGTTGGCAGCAGTGATATAATTACTATCGTTTGTAAGCTGCCTACACAGGGTCTCTAAATTTTCATTACTCGTCATGAGCATTATCACTAAACAACACTTGTAACTTGTCTCTTTTTACATATCTTCCTTTCGATTTTTGTTTTCATGACTGTAAGCATGAAAACTTGCAGCTGGAATCGACACTTTGTTTCAATTTTTGATTAAAGTAAAACTGTTCATATGGTCAATTATCGAATTGTCGTATTTTTTCTATGAACATGATTTTTCTCCTTGTTTATAAATCCTTGGTTCTAAACATGCCTTGGTTACATAAGTGAAAGACCTCCATTCATCAGTATTCAATTAATGGAGTTTTGATTCATAAAACTTTTAATTATTCAATTTTATTTGATACACTTACCTTTGTAATCAAGCCATGAATGTGCGTACTATGATTTTCCAAGTGTTCACATCCTCATACGTACTCATGCCAAGATGTCATATGAAGTACAACATGCCATTACTCTTTTGTGTGGTCTCGGGCTTCACGATTTCGTTCCCATGCATGGTGATTAACGCCTCTGCCTATCGTTTTGAACTATCATAGCATTGTTTTGTTCGGGGCTATGGCTCTGTGGATTTTTATCAAACCCTACCTGTGAGTGCTCTGTTGATTCCCTTCTGTTCTCCATGGCTCCAGTGGTAAGGATCGAGCCCAATGGCATCCAAACCTTTTTATCGTATGATAACGCTAGGGACAATTTAGAAAGGAGCGGTTGGTGCTTGTTCATTGAAAAATTTAAGGGTTTCAATATGAGAGTTGCCCAAGAGTTTGCATTGACCTTCGATGGCTGTGGAGCAAAGATAGGTGATGTGCAACTAGAGGTAACTGAAGATTTTTTAAGCCAGGCCACGGGTTTACCAGCTGTCAGGCAAAAATGGTTCAAGAACGCAAAAGTTGAAGAGGTCACTTGGACTCTGATGTTCACCTCACGGAAAATTACTAGTTGCGATCGAGGTATCCTTGTCTCATCCTTAAAACCTAGGTGGCATGATCTACTTGCTATTGTGAAACAATTCATTACGTGTGAAGAAAGATTTGGGTTAGTTTTCCTGTATCATCTGCGATTGCTTATGAGTTTCATTGACTTCCCGTTGAACATGCCCTACTTCCTTCTTAGAAGTCTGTACAAGATGGGAAAATGGTTTAGGAGGAAGAGGTCTGATTTGAGTTTATTCCATCATGGTTTGATTAAAATTATCCTTATGCATCAGTTGCAATTACACAATGATTGTTGGGATTCCTTTGTTTTACGAAATGGCTTTGGCAACAGTGAGTTGGGACAGGTTGATAAACTGGTTATCATAGAAACCCTTGTGAACACTACAGCCTTTTCTCCACCACTCCTGCCCTATGATCTTACCCCTAATATTGAACCCTTGACTTACCCTAATGTTACTCAACCAGACAATCAACCGGGTTCACACTCAAAGAGTTGTGTTAAAACTGTTAAAAAACCCACAGGGAAGAAGCTAAAGGGCAACGTCAATGTTTATTACAAGAATAAAAGGGCTGGTCATTTGATTTTACGATGTGCTCGAAACAAATCCAAACCCTATGCAGGCACAAACAATACAATTGAATTAAGTGAAGACTCAGATTCGGAAATTGAGAGGTTTTTGGCTGAAGAAGATCCTATGTCCTACGGGCTCTATCCTGACACACCCTACGACTATGTAAACAACTTGCCTCCATGTTTGAAGGGTAACCCAGAATTCTTGGGAATTCGACTCTGTGATAAACCTACCTTTCGCGTGGATGCTTCTCCAATCCTTAATGCTGTCAGTGCCAATGCACAGTCTCTACAGTCACAGTGTAATGAATGTCGATCCTGGATCGACAGGTATTATACGGATGTGCCTTTGCTACAGTCTTGGCTTAAATCTTTAAAAGACCAAGTGGATTTGTTGACAAGCGAGAACAATAGACTCCAATCCATAACTCAAACAAAGGAGAAATGCCAAAAAACTACAGGATCTATCATTTTTAAGAATGTAGAGGTAGCAACATCAATAGTAAACTCCAAGATTGCTTGATATGTTTTAATCCCATGATTTGAGGTATGATCTTTTTCAAGTTTAGCATGATTTTGTCACTCTCAATTTAGAATATATGATTTGTTTGAATAGATTACTTTTCTTATAAAGATTAGTTTGTTTTGTTTGTTGAATAAAATATGATTGTAGTGGTAATTATAACTAGCTACAGAATCGTAAGATTCTGTAGCCAGTTAGAAAAATTCGAATTGCTTGTTTTGACAATTGAAAACACATCCAAAATCTTCCCATTTTCATTTGTTTTCAGGAACCCATGATTTCTAAGGAGATTTCAGGCACTGTTGGGATCTCCCAGCCGTACCATCTTTGTGTTTTTAGTAAATAGATTAGGCTGTTTGTATTTTGATATCAAGTAAAATCAGGGAGGTTGCATCCCCCATATTTTTGGAACAGATCTGATATTATCAACATGAAACATTTTGTTCCTGGAACCTATATAATCATGTTATTTTGTAAACATGGGATCATCTATGCCTGGGGCAAGACTATGGATTTTTTATTTACAGACTTGGATGAAATATAATACTCATCACAGCTTTAGCTTTTCTGTATTGTGTTTTTATTCAAGTCATGTTTATTTCAATTTGTAAATATATTATGATTTCTTTCGTTGTCATGGTTTACTACAAGCTGATAGAATAGAATTTTATATGTTCCATGTTTCATGTTCCAGATTTAACACACAGTGATCATTCGTTTAATTTGAATTAAGAGGTTTATCTATGATTTCGATCAAACGTTTATATGCAAGTTCTCACAACAAATTTTATCTTAATGTGGCTGCTTGTAAAATTATGACACTATTGTGACTGCATCTGTTATGTGTCTTATAATTCAAAACTCCATCACTCTTGCTTCACATTATTGGAAGCGAATTTCAGGATCTACTGTAGGTTTACCTCGTCAGATAAAGTGATTGGACGCTACATAAAGAACAAGATATTGGACGCGGTAACATGTCAGTTTGTTGGTTTGATTTCATTAGTTTGATGAATACAAAAGTTTCCTGTAGTTAAACATCTTCTACTAGTTGTTATTTCTGTTTTTAATTAGACAATTTTGATATTCCATTTCTCGAGTATAAACATTATAAGAAAACAAATAAAAAAAGATTAAATAATAGCTTTACTGTTGTTTAA